>JAHWFP010049463.1:28200-55060 GCA_023313725.1 Lithobius niger | reverse complement strand
TTGGCGAAACTGCAGAAATTTGGTCAAAATGGCACGCTTTGTCTGCGGCTGTGCCAGATTATCTGCGACATAGTCGCACGTCGCACCCTTTTCTGCTTTCTCCCTTTTCTGTATCAAAGTAAAAGTGAAACAAAAATGGCTATTGTTTCAAATAAAGTAAACTTTTTGTAGTTTTTTACTAAATAAATTATTCTTTAAAAGTTGCTAATAATTTTTTCGTGATTGCTACGCAAATTTGTATTTTGTATCGCATTATTTCTGCTATGCAATTTTTCTAAGACAATTCGAGCCCTGAACATATATGTAAAATCTTTTACACGTAGCTGTATAAAAATTCGCCGCTTTTGACATTCCAGTAAACCATTTTATAATAACGCAACAGTTTAGTAATACAGTCGCCAAATTAGTCCCAAATTTCTTCAAAATCACTGAATTTTCGACAGCTATTTACAGGCTGTCTACTTCAGGCTATAGTTCAGAGAATTGCACGTTGAACTTCCAGCCGCACTGACAAACTAATATAATTTTCCCTCCTTCAGTTGGCCTTGCATACCTGATGCTTAGTTAGTCTTAAGTTAGATCTTCATGTTGCACTTTGTAGCTGCTGCAAGCTTCGTTTTCGTCTGTCTGTGCTGGCGCAGGGGGTGGTAGAAAACTCCGCCACTGCGGTAACAGTTTTTACAATCTGTTTATAGGGTGGCTCTTGCACATTCATAAGATTAATTGATTGTTCCTGGTAGTGCTGAATCACCAGTCACTCGTAAGTCTTACTTTCTTCTTGAAACGGTAACGCAAATCCTAAGTCGGTGTTAAATTCAGGTGATATTTAGCACTCTAAGTGAAGTTTCGCAGAATTCTTGCAGGAAACAGTCACTTTCTTCAGGCCTCTCCAACGCTACACGCGTTCACCAACTATTATTCCATGAGGGAGGAATAAGAAAACCGCTGCATACAATACGTACACACAGATACGAAAGTCTTGCTCTTCTCAGTTGGCATTGGATACTTTATTTTTCTTCCTAGCGGGCCTTTGAAGCCAATCGTTCCATTTTATGTTGAGGTTAGCAGAAGGATCTGGAGTCGTGTGACGTGCAAGCGTTAGCAGCCTAAGCAGGGTCTTGAACGTTCGTGAGTGGAACCCTTTCATTTTAAACCTCTTGGGTGACAGTTGTCTCAATGGCTCCGAGGTGTGTCATGGGCTGTGTGGCTGACAACTGCCATCCAACAGTTTCAAAATGAAGGGCTCTACTCCTGATCATGTGAAATACTGCTAGGGATAGACCGATATTAAAATCGGTATCGGTATTTACAGATATTATCGGTTCTGTATCGGTGTTTATTTACCGATATTTTAGCCGATACGACCAACTTCCGTGCACGCTAGCTACTCCACCTAGCTTGTGAGAAACCTTTCCTGCATAGCGTCACTTGTATCCCATGACGTCATCTGCACAGCAGCTTAGTGAATTCAATGTGTGTGCATTGCCAGAATCAGGGCAGGGCTTCTTGGGATTAGGCCTATCTGCAGTGTACTCTAGGTTTTTTTTTTTTACAGTCGAAGGTACATTTACAGATCTGCCACCACTGAGACAAAAAAAATTAGAAATTTAATTTTCTTGCACACCAGTTTCATAATGATGAAGTATGCGTTTGACTTTCTGACCCATTGACTTTTTTTTTTAAATCGGTATCGGTATATCTGTATCGGTGTATCGGATCGGCGTGTGAGGGGAAAATCGGTTTCGGATCGGATCGGTATTTTTCTGTATCGGTCGATCCCTAAATACTGCTTACCCAACGCTTGCACTTCTCATGACTCCAGGTATGTCTGGCCTCAATATAAAGTGGGACCATTTACTTCGAAGCCATCTAGGATGAAAAACGAAACGCCCAATGCCAACTGAGAGGAACACGACATTCAAATCTGTGTGTACATATCGTATATAGCTTTTTCTCGTTCCTCCCATAATGGAATAATAGTAAACTCTTGTAGTATTGGAGATGCCTGAAGATGGTGACAGTTTCCTGCAAGAATTCACCGAAAACACTCCCACGTTGCTAAATCCCACCTGAATTTAACGCCGACTATTGGTTTGTGTTACTGTTTCAAGATGAGGGTAAGTTCAAAGAATCTAATGCTTATATTGGATTTCAACATAACCTTCAAGTCAATCAATTGTATGACTGTGCCAGAGCCAGACTATAAAGAGATTATATAGATTGTTACCCCAGAACTTGCCCCAGAGCAAGTTGGAAGTCCAGTGGCAGTTTTCTTCGACTCTCTGCACCAGTTCAGCCAGAAGAAAACAATGCCGACAACAACCATGAAGGGAAACCGGAAGATGTAGTTGAAGTTCAACTGAGGAATCACGCAGAAGGCCAACTGAAGTCGGCCGAATAATGAAGTTTTCTTAGTTAGGCCTGCTTCAATTTTGGGGACAGTTTTGTATTTGTAACAAATAAATTAGAGGATCCTTCAAAATTATGGCGTAAGAACCTTTTTCAGTCTGTCTCCAGCCATTCAAAATCATACTTAAACAATTAAAAAAAAAGGTTCGTACAGATACTGGAAAATACTTGAAAAAATGACAGTAATGGACTATACTTGAATTTTAGTTGTGATACCGGCAAATACTTCAATTTTTAACTCACGGTAAGCTGATGGTTTTCTCCTGCAATTAAAACAAATTTTGTTTAGATAAATTTTTTTAAATTTAAACTTTCATTTGACGTACGTACAATTGGCTGCTCTGCATTTAAGTTTTAGATTCGACCAGAAGATTGCTAAAAATGTGCACTAAAAGTAAAATATACTGGAAAACTGTAATAAAAAATTACTGGATAATACGTACTCGAAATAAAACTTGCTGTGCTATACGAACCCTGAAAAAGCATCTTCTGCAGACTCGACTGTTTACCGATGCTATATTGGACGAACTTCCAAACTACTGGAGGAAAGAATGGCACAACATCAAAACTGTTGCTGCGTTTGGTGTTAAAAATGAGTTTAGCCGTCCACAAAATTGTAACAGGCCACTATCCGTCTGGGAAAAACCTGAATTACATGAGAAAAAGAAACGGACAGTGCAACGACGGTGTCCACAGCTTCCTCCTACTCCTTTAGCTAGGGCCTTAGTGGGCGTCTTTGCCTTGATGTTATGGCGCCATGCTATGTATTCTGTATACTCAGTATCTTTATTAATGTATTCCAGTAATGCTATGTATTTTGACGTATGGTCCTGTCCCTGTAGATCAGTGGTCAGGATGGCTCTGGCCTTGCCTGCCCCTAGGGGTAGCTGCTAGCAGAGATGGCTCATGGGATACCAGGATATACTACAGGAAGTACCTTGCACCACCAGTGGCAGGTACTGGCTGCAGCTCTAGGTACTTAAGGCCTTGCAGCCCCCTTTAGCCTTACTGTGGGAGCTAGTCCTTAACAGCTGAGAACTCTGCCTGAAGGGTGCCACACTGCTAGAAGCCGTGACTAGAGCATCCTTGAACCACTGGACAACATCTCCTAAGGACAGACCGCGTGGCCCTGGAATAAACCCTGAAATCACCATCTTTTCTGGCGTTCTTCCGTGTACTGGGGATATGTGGTTGTACAAGTGGGGTTCTTCTTTCCCGGCCGATGCACCACTTGTGCTACCCCACTATGCCCGGTACAAGGAAGAACGCCAGAAAGGATGGTGATTTCAGGGTTTATTCCAGGGCCACGTGGTCTGTCCTTAGGAGATGATGTCCAGTGGTTCAAGGATGCTCTAGTCAGGGCTTCTAGCAGAGTGGCACACTTCAGGAAGAGTTCTTAACTGGTTAGGGATTAGCTCCCAGTGAGAGGCTGAAGGGGGCTCCACGGCCTTAAGTACCTAGAGCTGCAGCCAGTACCTGCCACTGGTGCTGCAAGGTACTTCCTGGACTATATCCTGGTATCCTACGAGCCATCTCTGCTAGCAGCTACCCCTAGGGTCAAGGCCAGAACCATCCTGACCACTGATCTCCAAGGAATGGACCATACATCAGAGTACATAGCATAACTGGAATACATTAATAAAGATACAGAGTATACAGAATACATAGCATGGAGCCATAGCATCAAGGTAAAGAGGCCCACTAAGATCCTAGCATAAGGAGTAGGAGGAACTTGTGGAAACCGTCGTTGCAACAGGTGCTGGAATCGTACGCAAAGAAGTTTGAACATTGAATAGTTCTTAAAAAGTCATTGGTGGGGCATATGCTGGAATCAATGAATGCTGAAGATAAATGCTTGTAGGCTTTAAAACATTCTTTTAATGTGCTCTCTAAATCTTAATCGTGGGAAAGTAAAATTGGAAGCCTTCAACACGATTAAACCGTGAGAAGTGTGAACTGAACTTTTACTGTATTGCTTCAACATGCTTGCGTTTTGTTTTTTGTTCATAGAAAAGTGCAAACCGAATCTTCTACCGGAAGCGTCGGCAGTAACCGTGTACGAACCACCTTGACCATTCGGGTAGAAAACATAGAATTCGACATACAAGCATGTATGCTTAGAGTAAAAGGTCGAAACATAGTAGAAAATCAATATGTCAAAGTAAGTTTATGGAAGATGTCTCTCGACAAAACCACTTTTTTCACATGTTGACGTATGATCTTGGTATCACAATTTTCTTGTTTTGTTTAGATGGGTGCCTATCATACTATTGATTTGGAAGCAAATCGAAAATTCACTCTCGGAAAAGAACATTGGGACAGCATTGCCTTAGAGAGAATAGGTGAGAATGACTTTGGACTTGCGAATGAATTTTGAGTTCTATCATGGACAGTACAGATACTGGAATAATTTCGAGTGTGGTTTACGAAAAATATACTGAGTAATACTACTGACAATTCACGATGTATGGTATTTTCCGCTACAATACCACGAGTCTTCTATGAAATCAATGATTACTGTGTTTTAGCACGAAATCCTTTCCAGATTTAATTTCCTGTGAGGCGAAAGTCGAGGGAAATTTGTTGGAAAGGAGTTGAGTGCTAAAACTCCCAAATTGTACTTTAGAAGCATAAGTGAACTTCATTTCAAGAGTTTTTGTTTTCTTTCTGCAAAGCGGTTCTCTGAAGTAATTCTATTTTACGGTTTCGATTTCGCTTTATGATTTTCGATTACGAAGCAATTTTGGTTTAAGATGTTTAGTTTTATGATGTCTACGATGTGAAGATTTGTTGGAATTAATCTTGACGATGTTTGCCTCCATTTGGCGTAGCGTTATTGTAGCCTCCATCACATTTCGTTAACCAACCTGTAATTTGGTTTGCTTCGGCGCAGGCGTTTCTTATTAGGCTTAAGCGACGATTTAATGTCGCTGATACACTACGTTAAACAAACCCTGACCGAAAAACACCTTCGTGTTTCCGTAAAAGTCGGATAATTCACAAAAGAGACTTCATTGGGCGTAACTACTACGAACATTGCTGAGAAGCAGCTTCGTGTTGCCGTAAAAATCCTATGGTTAACGAAGGTGAATTCATTTCCCTAATATGGGCATATTGGGAATGAAAGCGAAATTGCGTCTTCTAAGTGAAATATATTGTAGAGACCTGTGGGTTTGTTTGTTGAAAAAACGAACCATTGTACTTGGAATGTTCGAAAAATTCCAAGACACGAAATCACACTTAAATTCAAAAACAAACAAAACCTACCGATTTGCGAATTTTTGACAGGCTGCAATGACTAAAGATGGAAAAAAATATAGTCGTCCTGTCTTCATCAGGCCACCACAAGAAGCTTATTTACAAGATTTACATTATTTACGTTGTCCGACGTGTATCAATCGTTGTGGAAATTGCAGACGACTAGTACGCGACTCCACGTAGCCTCCCATATTTACGAGGTGGCATTCTCTGCTGATGTGATGCTGGATTGAAAGATTCAAGGGGCCTTGTAGATTCATAAGCACTGATCCTCGCGACACTTTATGCAGTATTGC
The DNA here is from genome assembly GCA_023313725.1 of Lithobius niger. NCBI lineage: Eukaryota > Metazoa > Arthropoda > Chilopoda > Lithobiomorpha > Lithobiidae > Lithobius > Lithobius niger. The sequence continues at coordinate 49,097 of JAHWFP010049463.1, read as the reverse complement.
CAGAGATTCAAGGCCTTTCAAATACATGTTTTTTCTGGAATTTGACGCTAGGAGTGTTTGTATGCGGCTCCAGGCTATCTTGTGTTGTGCCGCGTGTCCATCACATGTATCTCTACCCGATTTCTGGTGTTGACTCACTCTTTCGTGGTCACCTTTGCTAGTCTCTCCAATATAATGGCAGGTGTTCCTCACACACCACCTGATACACAACCTCTGGTGTGTTCTTAACAATTTTTTCAGCTCATCTTCCATGCCACAGCAGTCTTGTTGGCCTTAGCTGCCTTGCACACAGTCAGGTGATCTTTCTCCCTCAAACTTCTGAGAGGTTGTATTTCTTCCCTGGTAAGAACCTAGCCGGTTTCTCCAGATTTCGCTTCTTTAATTTCAGTCACAACCACTGGCAATCTAGCATGAAATATCGTGAGATTCAGTGCTTATGAACCTTCAAGGCCCCTCAAACCCTTCAATGCAGCATCTCATCAGCAGAGAACTCACTAACGCCTTACAAAAAAGTGGCATAGTGAGAAGCAACGAGTGCCACTTCGTAAATACGGAAGGCTGCGTGCCAGAGTCGCGTCGAGTCGTCTGCTATTTCCACAACGATCGATGCACGTCGGACAGTGTAAATAATGTAAATCTTGTAAATAAGCTACTTGTGGTGGCCTGATGGAGACAGGAGGACTATATTTTTTCCATCTTTAGTCATTGCAGCCTGTCGAAAATTCGCAAATCATTGTTTTGAATTTGAGCATGATTATGTGTCTTGATATCTTTTCAATATAAGTTGGCATGGTGCTCGTCGTGCGGAAAGAAAATAAACATTCTCAGATTAATTTTTCGATATAGTCACTCTGCCTTGTTTTCATTGCAATGTAGTGCAGTATTCCCATTGCATTTACCTCTGGAGCCTACTTTAGCTAATTTTTCCCACCAAACAGAAATATGCGCCTCTTCTAGCAACAAAAATTTAATTTAGCACATGAAACTGTCCATGCCTTTTAGTTATTTTAAGTAGGGATGTGCCGATGTACCGATACCGATTACTGTTAAAACAGAATGCCGATAACTGCCGATATAACACTAAATAATGATTATTTTGCAAAAAATGAAAGTATGATACAGTTTCTGCTGCCGATGTACTGCAAGAAATAAACTTGCATTTTATGTAACGGTTGTAACCTCATAAGAATAGTACAGAAAATTAAAACAATTTTACTACAAAGCTTTTTTCCCTGCAGCCGTTTCCCCAGACCTTACCCCACAAAAAAAGTACATGCACCCAAACATTTTCTCCACACGAGGAAAGAAGTCAAAATTTAAATATGTGAAAATGGTGATATTAATTAATCAACAGACGAGCACTTTATGATAGCAATATTAGTTCTAAAATACCAGCAAGCAGCAGTTTTCTTTTGCAAACCACGTTTGTTGAAAATGTAAGTTAAATGGTTTTTTTTTATATATAACTTCAGAATGGGAGGAGCTAATGACTTTTGGTTTGCACCATTGGAATGCTGGCGAAAAAAGGGTTAAAATGGTGCATTTGAACGTTAAAATCGGCCAATATTTAGCGAAGTTATCGTCGTTTTCGTATATATCGAAAAAAGTGCGGCTTATACGCGATCCAGTATGGTATATCGGCACATCGGAGGTGGACATCGGCGGTACCGATATATCGGAATTGCCTCCGATAACTGGCAATACCGATGTGAATCCGATAATGGGCACATCCCTAATTTTAAGTAAAATGGCTGGGCTCACTACTACCAATATTAGACAATGCTTTTCGTGAGGCACTGAATTACAGGGGTAGAAATATTCGGATGCACAGGGGCAAATTGCACTCCAGAAGCAACTCTTGGAGTGCAAAATTGCACACCAAAGTTAAATTTTTCATAACTTTTGAACCGCACAAGCTAGAGACTTGCGGTTTGCGGCATTTTAAACAGCTTGGAATTAGATTTCCTGTTAACACTATTCTTTCAAAAGAAGTTAAACTCCATTTTTTACTACATTTGATTAAACTATGTGTATAGCCTAGGTTTTTCAGTTGAATAGTGAAGATAAGTGAGTTTTAAGCAAAGTGCAGGATAACAGTAGATATTATTCAGATGCTGAATGTTAATTTTCAATGGCTATAAAATAGGAGACCACAGTGTTGGTTTACATTTTGATTTTGCGCTCCAAAGACTTTTTGCACCCCAATAACTAATTTGGGGTGCAAATTTGTACCTGGTTCAAAATTTGGAAATTCGAACCCTGGAATTGCCTGCCAAATGCCATCACATATTTTTTTTAGTTATCATTTGTGCGTTTGGTTGACTCGAGGCTTGTGTCTGAAGAAGGAGGCAGTGCAAAGCCACTGAAAATTCACAATAATGGATTTGTTTTAATTCTGGTGTTGCGTTGTGTGACGCAAGAAGTACATGATTATTTCATTACTATTTTATTTTTGTGTGATTTTCTAGATCAAGCGTGTGATCCCACACAACACGCAGACTTGGCCGCCGTGGTGATGCACGAAGGATTGGGGCATGTGTGCCTCGTAACTTCTAGCATGACCTTGATCCGCGCCAAAGTGGAACAGAGCATACCTCGTAAACGGAAAGGCAACTGCTCCCAGCACGAGAAGGTAAACTTAGCTAACTTCTATTTAAACGATTGGAAGCAGATTAGTAGTATGAATAGATTTCATGTATTTAAATTAAGTATCAGCCGATACCAACTTTTACCGATGCGATCCGATGCTATCTTAACTGACGCTGATACTTCAATGAAGCTAATCTCATTAAACTAAAGGGGAAACATTCCAAACGTACTTGCTTAGTAAAGCCCTTATGCCCTTCACGGCAAATAAAAACTTTCGGAGGTCAAGCCTATGAACAAGCTTGTTACAAAAAGGTGTTTTTGGAACCCGTTTTTGGTTTTTGCTTAATAAGGTCAGAATCACTGAAAACAACCATTCCCAATGTCGGTCGTCACTCTCCATTTGGGGAGTGGCAATCAACAGTTGGTGACTTGGAATTTAACCTTACTCGCCAAAACGGCGACTAGCTACAGAGCATGCCACTAAAAAAGGGGTATCTCTGGAACCGTATAAGTTACAGACGAACGGTTTGCAGCGTTATGCTCAGATTTATAAGGGCTATATTCTGGATTTCAGATTTCAGGATTTTCTGCATTAATACTGGAACTTAAGAAAATTGCATAATTTTGTTAATGCATACATTAGAGAAACCTTGCATCATACAAGACATATTTTGGTATGTGGTGAGTAGAAATTGTGAAATGGCAAGTGCTTTTCTAAGGGCTACTGACAAGTGGCGACTGCTACTAGATTGACAGTCGAAAGGGTTGACTGAAAATACCGTTACTAAGACTACTGTGAACATCGTCTACACTATCAACACAAAAGGAATTACTTCCTTGCATCTTTCGCACACTTTCACACTTACGTTAATACTAAGGCTGTACCGATTCAATCATGCTGATCCAATCACTGCCGATCAGAGCGTGATCGGATTGTCGGATTGATCGGCTAGACGATCATATTTTTCCAGTAACCGATCCAATCAAACCACCCTCAAACTTGTCACGCAGATGCGTTCCTATTTTATTTTCTAATCATGTTTGTAATAAATGATGTCAAAAATTAGCAGCTCCTATTCAATCATTTCGATTACCTACTAATTGTAATTAGTAAGGCTGTTACCGATCATCTTTTTTTCTGCCGAACAGATTCCGATCCGATCAGCTACAAATTGATTGGTGTACCGATCCGATTTAACCGAACCGATCGTTACAGATTTTTACAATTTTTTTTTCTGGCTTACACAAACTTGTAGGCTAATGAAAACATTGGAATACATTTTTTTTTACCCAAATAAAAGTAAAAATTTGTCCGTCATTAACCTTAGCCTACAAAATGTAAAACATGTAGGCCTAGCCTAAATTAAAACAAAAGGTAACAAACATGTGGAGCAACAGAATTTATTTATTGTCAAGGGCCTAGCAAAAATCGAAAATCTGCAGGTGTTTGTTCGCCGAACCGATTTTTGCCGATCAGCCCCAAATCTGCCAAAATCTGTTCGACTAGATCTGTTCGGTACAGCCTTAGTAATTAGTTCCCATCAACTTGTTAGCAGTTAATATTTTTTCGTGATCGCGACGTGAGGCACTTAACGGCTGCTGATCAGTACAGCCTTAGTTAACCCTTAAAGTGCGGGCGACGAGTATACTCGCCAAAAGCACAAGCACAGCTTTGAGTCCTAAAAACAGAGTCCAACGAGATGCACGAGATGGCCAACAATGGAGAAACGACAACAATACTAGGTTCCTTTAACAAGCCTACTCTACAGACGGCCATGGCCGAGTTGGTAGAGGCGTGTGCCTGAAGTTAAAGAGCTCCTTCAAGTTGCTAGTCCCGTCCAGGTTACCCCTACTTTTGTGGAGATAGCAGGGCTCGAATTGTCTTAGAAAAATTGCATAGCAGAAATGCGATACAAAATACAAATTTGCGTAGCAGTCACGAAAAAATGATTAGCAACTTTTAAAGAATCATTATTTAAAAAAAAAAACAATACAAAAAGTTTACTTTATTTGAAACAAGAGCCATTTTTGTTTCACTTTTACTTTGCTATACGCACGGATGCTTAGTCAAGAATATGGCATCTAATGCACGTTCAGACTATTCTGATCTGTGTCTGAAATGAAAGCACCACCAATTAAATACCGAAGGTGTGGTAGGACCAATGATTTCCCAGAATGCATGTGCGACGCTTAGCCTGCCTATAAAGTAGGAGGGATTAGCATCTCCATGTCAGCCAACACGATCATGACCACACTGCTATGTTGTCTCGTGTAATACAGTTGAGTCGCTAAACTGCGATACATTATTTAATTTTGCATCGCTAAAGTTTAAATTTGTGGTGCAAATTGCGATGCGATACCGCTCATTTCGAGCCCTGGATAGAAAATTAATTCAGCAGTTAAAGGGTTAACACAACTTAACAAAGAATTTTTTCAAACACAACTTAGCCCTTAAAGTGCGGGCGACGAGTATACTCGCCAAAAGCACTTTTGAGTCCTAAAAACAGAGTCCAACGAGATGCACGAGATGGCCAACAATGGAGAAACGACAACAATACTAGGTTCCCTTATCAAGCCGACTCTAGAGACGGCCGTGGCCGAGTTGGTAGAGGCGTGTGCCTGAAGTTAAAGAGCTCCTTCAAGTTGCTAGGTCGAGTCCCGTCCAGGTTACCCCTATTTTTGTGGAGATAGAAAATTAATTCAGCAGTTAAAGGGTTAATACTTCTATCTTTCAAATTTTCAACTGCTTTCAGCAGTTTTCTTCAGGCCTACAAAAGTGGGGTTCGTTCTCTGAGTGCGTCTGGTTTTTGTCATCTCATCTGTGTTTGCAGCTCGCTGTCGTCTCCTGCTTCCAAATTCCGCTCATGAATATCCAAGTTCCAACTAACCCGAATGTGACTCATCTTATTGGAAAAGATTTTGTAAAAAAAACTCGATGTAAAGTGGAAGTTGGCAGGTGTTGAACCGCCTGAGGCTAAGCAGCGAAGATCGGCCTGGTGGATCCAGGAGACTACAGCAAGCAGTAAATTTGAATAAACCGAGCAAACGACAAAAACCTGACATGTAACCAGTGAACGAACTCCACTTTTGGAGTACTGAAGAAGACTGCTGGAAGCGGTTGAAAATTTACAAGACGGAGGGACTATCTGCTGTGTGAAAGATGCGAGGAAGTAATTCTTTTTTTGTTTGATAAAGGTGAGAATGATTGAAGCGATCAATTTTAAAATTAGCACCATTAACAAGCTCTTGAAAAACTGTTGGTACACCGAAATCAATTAATTTTGGGGAAATTATAGCAAATGCACGTATTCTACCGAAACCGCCAGCCAATACCAATATAGTTGTTAGCTGAGCCTTAGATTAGTTTAAACGTTTTTGACGCAATTTCTAGCAAGTATGTACATAAAAGTCAAATGCATAAATGAGCTAAAATCAGTGGCGTAACTACGGTTTTATACTCAGGGGGCAACACTTGCAGTTTTGCCGAATGGTGTGGTGGGAGGTACCAAGAACAGCTAGGGGGTGACCCATGCTGTGAGCTCCCCCAGCGGAGTGTGGAACTCACAGTGCTGGCTCCACTGTGCCTCAGGCCCCCAGCTGTTCTTGGTATCTCCCACCACACCATTTGGCAAAACTGGTGGGAGTACCCGACAGCTGGTGCAGTTTTGCTATTTTTTGGCATTTTCTGGTGTTGTAAAGTGACATTGGAAACACTTTTATAAAATCTGTTTTGTTGACCGCAAGACATATAAAAAATTAGTAATGTAAATCTTTCACTCTTCACTTTCATCCGAAAAATATTCACCTATAGATTTATGCTGAATATCGTAAATGAACAAAAGTCACCAGAAAAACGCACACTTTCACAACAGAAGACACCCACACTGTCTAGCGAATTTTCGATAGTTTACTACTATCTTCCTCAGGCCTTAAAGTTAGTTTGGACTCTGTTTACATCCCTGTTGTTTTCACCGTTGTCGTCTGCTCGTTCGTTGCCATGCTCGAAACTTGGTGCGTTGCATAGCCTCCCGATTTTGGAAAGTGTGCGTTTTTCTGGTGACTTTTGTTCGTTTATAATGGAGTTTCACAGTACGAAATCTAACGATCTTTTTCGAAATATCGTAAATACGTAAATTTTAGAAATAAAATTAGTATGTACTTATCCTAAAATAATCACCTTTCGATTTATGCTTAATATCGTAAATATTAATCGTCAATGCTCAAAACATAATTATTAATACTTTAAGCAGGTTCGTTGGTTCCCACAGTGTTACCTACTATATCCATCTGAGAGGAATATTTTCAAGGCATTACCGGTACCATTTTTTCCACCTGGTACCGATACTGATGCTAGTACCAATAAAAATACAATTTTCGATACCAATACCCCGTAAAAAGATTGCCTTTACTACCAATAAAACTATTGATTGTTGGGATTATTTATTTTTTGTACTAACTAAACATAAAAATGCATGAACCGGCACACACATTTGTACCAATTGTAGAAGCTGGTACAGTAGTGTAAACAGTACAGAGAAAAACTGTCCACGACATGTGATCAACTCAAACGACATCCACTGCTGTATTGTTACGTGTAAAATTTGTGGGAATCTGTCATGGTACCGATGCCATGTTATCGGAACTGGTACAGACTTAGAAAATAGAAATTTTAAATGCCGATAGGCTCGTCTTTCCTTGGTACGATGCAGCAAACTACTCACAAGACACAATTACACTTTTACCAAATCCAATACAATTATTGTTGTAATGAGGCAAATTTTCGACAGCTTTAATTTTAGAAAAAATGTTGAAAATACTGCTGTCTTCTTCAGACAACGAAGTTCAAGAACGTTTACTCTACATAGACATGGTATTTCCACTTTTTTGAGTTTACTGCTGTTAACGTCGCGATGACGCAGTCGGCTGTTGCTGTGATGGTGGCGGCTCCTCACTGAGAATGGTAGTGGGAGCTTCAGGTCTCAGTTGGTCTTGCCACTTGGAAGAGAGGTGAGTGTGTGGTGAGGTCAGGTGTAACTATTTTAACGAAGGTTTTGTGCATTGGTTCTTGAACATTTACGAGCTGGATATTTTGCACTTTGTAAAAGTTGAATGGAGAGACACTTGAGTGGTCTGAGGTGGGATTAAAACTTGGAATTTTGGTATAAGAAGAATTTTCTGAAGTTACAGCGGTCAAAATTCGCCTCATTAAGACAGCATTCGTATTGGACATATTTGGTAAAAGTTCAATTGTGAGTAGTTGGAGAGGGAGATCATGTCTATGGCTGCTGCGTCCTCTCTATTATGATGGTACGTTGCACAGGTCCGACATAAAGTAAATTTACAAACGTAATGTCGTTATAGCGGAAAAAAAAAGGCATTGTTGAACCTGAGCAATATCGTGCATCAGCAGACACCAAGGCATGTGCATGGCTTTGTTGACGCTTGTCTCACTATAACAATAATTCTGGGTTTTGTAAATTTACTTTCTGCCATAAATTTACAGTCCGCCATTTGTTGTTAACTGTACATGTAGAAAGAGCTTGTCTTCCCCACCCCCTCCCCCACGTATAGAACCTTGAGCAAGCGTCCAGACCCCTCACCTTTTCCTGTATACAAGGTGATTCACAAATAAAGACCCCCTTAATCCACCGCCTAGCCCTAACATTTTAAACGGTGGCATTTGGAAGTCAAAACATAGTCTAAAAATTGGAATTTTTCAGAACCAAATCAAACCAAAGAAACTATACGCAAAATACTATGGGGATCAGAGTAGTGTGTGTTGATTTATGGCATTATTTTGGATTTTCGACTAACTTGTTCGTAGAAAAAAAAAATTTTCATTTTAATTACTAGATTCGTTAACTTTAAATGTTCAACGCCGTGAAAACTCGTTAAGTTGGCTTTGGCAATTTAAAAAAAAAAGTTGATTCTTGGGCCCTGGTGAACAAATTTTTTCACTAGAAATAAAAAAAAATGATGCGACATAAATAGCAGTTATAGATAAAAACTGGCCATTACAGTGGGGGATGAAATTAGCATAATTAACTTACGGACACGTGGTAAGCAGAATTATCAGGTAGTGTTCTTTATTTTACCGAAGTAAAAAATAATTTCCTAAAATATAAAGCAAATACCGCCGACGAATTAAAAAAATAAATAATAAAATTCCACTAGTAGCACAAATTTCTTGAAAAAAAAAAGGCCCGAGAACCAACCTTTTTTTTTAAGTGGCCTTATGACTGAATTTTTCTATCATCATTGCTCAACCTTCAGTTGAAGCAGGTGATGGACCTACCGTATTGCAGGTGATTGTTGCACGCTGGTGGTGTTCTCTTTTATTTTGTGTTTTAACTTTTGTGATATCAGGTGCGAGTTGAGTGGTTGGCTATGTTTTGCTGCCCCGCTAACCACTTTACCCGGTTTAGTAACTTTCTGCATTTATGGGTGTGACACCCTGGTTAAGTATGAATGGGTTGGGCACGTTAACGATAATCATTTTACCGACACGGATTGTTTTACAAGGCTGACGAGCCTTAGGTTCTAGAGTAGATTTTTTCTTGTTGGTTGGCTTCGTTTTTCACTTACCTTTACTACTTGTTTATATTTATTTATATTTACAGGGTCTTCATAAGTTTTTTGATAATATAATTCAAGCCGTTATTCGACACGTTAACTTTGATAGTAAGTACATTGTGCCATTCTTTTGAGCCTACCTTTAGTTTCTGCTCACCAGCAGTAAATGACAAAAACGTTTGTTCTTGTATTTTTCAGTTGTGAAATGCATCTTGGTTGCCAGTCCAGGATTTGTGAAGGTACTTGTTTGATTTGCAGGTTAAAGTTGAATACCTCATCCAATACCCATTTCCCCTCTTGTTCCGGCCCTCACCCCTCCATATATAAAAAGCTCTATTTTCGGAACCCCTTACCGTTTCTAACAATTCAGATTCGGCATCGTTGGGGGAGGAGGGGGGATAAAGGATGATTATTCTAGTATGTGGAAGGACCTTCCTTTAAAATACTGACAAAGAAAATATGGATCTATTACTTATACAGAGGTTCTTTATGTGGCAGGGCTCGAATTTCCAAATTTTGATCCTGGTGCAAATCTGCACCCAAAAATCTGTTACTGGGGTGCAAAAAAAGTCTTTGGAGTGCAAAACCAAACTGTAAACCAACATTGGTCTCCTGTTTTATAGCCATTGAATATTGTAACTGTGAAATCTCAGTAATACGCTGTAATGTTTTCCTGCGCTCTGCTTAAAACTTACTAGACTTAACTGAAAAACCTACACCTACAGGACCTGCAAACCGCATGTCATAATCTTGAACGGTTCCCTAGTTATCGATATTTCAGTGAAAGTTACCGATCCAATACCGATACCCCAGGTTTCGATCCAGCATCGGTATTGGTGCAGCCTTACTGAAAATCTTTGCACACGGCAAAATTCCTCCCCCATCCACCCGGGTACCTGCTGACTCCCTCCTCCTCCTCTCCTTTTCATCCCGCAGTCGGTGTGTCGTTCGTAAAAAGCTTGTCAGAGTAGTGGCGTGGTTTACAAGTTCGAGTATGGTTATGTGTGCATGAAGTTGGCTTACTGAACTAAACTATTTCTACTGTGTGGTTTTCACTGATGAGATGAGTGATGACTTGTTTCCAGTGTCTCGTTATATTTAAAAGCAATTTGTGTCTTTTTAGGGACAGATAGTGTACACACAAGTTAGCTTCCGTGTCTTTCAAGCAGGTTTTCAAACCTGATTTTTTTTTTTTTGTCATTTCTTTAATTCATACACCTAGCAAAGCAAAGCTTCACGTAATGAATTTCAAAATTGTTTGTTTACGTATACACATTTTAAACCAGTTCTCTTTTGCAGGACCAGTTTTTTGAATACATGTTCCAACAGGCTGTGAAATTGGACCAAAAGATCTTAATAGAGAATAAGGGAAAATTTGTCTTAGTTCATTCCTCTTCCGGTTTCAAGCACGCTTTAAGAGGTGAGCATTCTGCGTCTCCAATCTTGATTACTTGATTTCCTGCAGCACCCATGCCGGACTGATCGACCGCACGACGAAGCAGTGAAATCCACGAAATAGATTTCAAATGATAATTAATTCTTAGAACCTCAATTACTTGTACTAAAATGAAATTGCCGTAGGCCACGAATAAAAGGCCATGAAAAAAATGTTTGGTTCCCGGCATTAACCTCTTCCTAAAATAACAAGGTACCAGGCTTTTTATTTTATTATTATTTATTTTCAAAAGTGGCACACTAACCAATGCCAACTTTGATGCAAGCTCCTGGGACCGATGGCCATGTAGCGCATGTCCCACCAAACACAAGCTTAACATTGTCAGTTGTGTGGGCGATAAAAGCTTTAGGGATGTTTTCGTAATAATTTCATGAAAAATCCATTTAAACTATGAATTAAGTTGGAGGAGGAACGATCTAATGCACTAAATTCGTTAATAAATGAGAATGCGGTATTCTGTTAATGGCAGAGTGGACCCAGAAGAATAAATGTTGACTATTCCTACCTGAGCGTGCGAGTAGAATAGGGATCGACCGAGTCCGGATATATCCGGATCCGGCCATTATATTGAGCCGGATACCGGTTGCAACACAACCAAAACATGTCGCCGTATACATGTTGCATGCCTCGGTAAAATAAATCGACGTAAAATAACTAAGCGATCTGCGGGTATTAAAAATTGCAGATGTAATAATTACAGTGTAAATTAGTGCACAAAAATATACTTGGGATAATCATATTAGGTTTTCATAACTAAAAAAAAAAAAGTTGAAGTTCGACTACGTAAATGCGCTTTAGAAAATATTCATCTTCTGTTGCAGTACGTGGGATACCTTGAAACGATGATCCTCTGGTTATTCTTCCATCACTGCGTTGTTTACGGATTCCGAAATCCTTTTTTTAAGTTTTTAATACCGTAGAAGTAGTTTAAAGTTGTTTTATTCCTAATTTTTATTCACTATCGGCAAGAATTTATAGGGTTTGGAGGAGAATCTGTAACTCTAAAAAGTCCCTATTAAAACACGTTGGATCGGTCCCCATTAGTTCAGTCCGAGTTTTCAGAGGGCGCCACGTGTTCCATCTGATAATTTTTACTCATTTTTCAGCCCAAATCTAAAGTAAACTAAATTACAACTAAGCTAGGTTAAATAATAATTAAAATCAAGCTAGTTTCGTTTGGTTTAGTTTAATTTTAGGCTGAAAACTGAATAGAAATTTCCACATAAAACACATGGCGCCCTCTATAAACTAAGCCTCAACTAATACGACTGTATCCAAGACGTTTCAGTATGGGTCTCGGTCACAAATTCTCCTCCCCAACCCTATAAATTCTTGCTATCGGTGATAATCATCACTCAGGTTACGGGCACCATCGCACTCCCACTCCCTGCCGGCTGTCCGCCAATAGACACGCACCTGCTCGCTTCAATGGCTGTGACCTTGACTCTAGGGATGGGTCGGTTTCATTTTTTTTGACTTCGGTTCCGGTTTCGGTTTTTACGCTCACAAAACCGCGGTTTCGGTATCGGTTTTTGGCACCATCCATCCACCCCAATCAGCTATTTCTAGTTTTTTTCTTGTATCAGTTACTATTACAAGCTTTTAACACTTTCACGCCTGACCTTTTTATTTTGAACAATCATTGCAGCCTGACCCATTTTGGCAGTAACCAAAAATATAATTTCAAGCTGTGCAGTGGAGCTCAAGAATTTAAAATATAGTCACTTATCTCAGAAAAAATGCTTTAAATGGTGATGCATTCAGAATTTTTTTACAAAAATTAGTAGTGGCACAGTAAGCAGCGAAACAATGTTGAAAAACTTACAAAAATGCAAAAGTTCAACATTGTAGGCCGCCATTTTGTATTCAGCTAAGCAAGGCACCTGTACAACTTCCAACAAACAACAGTTTACACTGCTTAGACTAGTCAGTACTGCCATCTAACGACCGATATGTGCTCTAAAAGCGTTACCTAACAACACTGCGTGAAGAGCGATGGACGTACTTGTACGTTGACTTTAGCATGCACCCACAAACATAGGACGTACTGGTACGTCCATAGGCAGCTGTGCAAAAGTTCAAAGGACGTACCAGAACGTCCATAGGCGTTAAAGTGTTAACTCCTGCTTTCACTTTCAGCAGCGTCATAGACCATGGTCCTAGCTGTGGCATCATTTTCCTCTACTATTTTATTTTTAATGATTAGGAGCTTTGCTGTCATTTATACGTAGAAAATGATAATTATTAAAAATAAATTAGAAAAACCAATCAATTTTTGATTTTTCGAACACCGCACGAAAAACGGACACAAAATCCAAATCGGTTACGGTTTCGGTTTTCAGTAAAAACCGAAAATTCGGTTTCGGTTACGGTTACCGACTCATCCCTACTTGACTCGCTTCGCGTGACGTCACTTGCGACTGGCCCCCGTCGCGATAGTGATCACGTGCTATACGTGCAAATCGGGGAATCCCAGCTTTCCAACGCGACCAAGATGGCGGCCGTTTGTTGCGTTGTTGAGTTACGACAGTTTGAACCAAGGTCTAGTTTTAGCAAACAAAAGTAATTTCACGTCAATTTTGACGACACGGCCAACAAAAACATCAATTAAGGTAATTAAAAGATGATATTAAATTAAATGAATCCAAAATAGGCGCCTCCAAAATAGTACCTAATTCGGTCGGAATTAAACCTCCGTTGTATGCAATGGCGGTTTTTCTTTGCAAACGGGGCTTTTAATCGAGAGTGCGTTGGGGGTTTTAGAAACGGTTTTGAAGTGACGATAAATCGTGGTTTGGATGCCAAGGGGTTAAATTCAAAAAATAAGACGGCTTAATGACGACATCAAAATCTAGCAAGAAATAATAGCATGATAACCCAAAGATGACTTCCATGTTGCAAGAGTCGAGACAGTTTTGTTCAACAGTTTTGTTCATAAAATGAAAAAAAAAATATAGCTTTTTTTTATGTTGGTTTCGTTCCTTTTTTTGCTTTCGGTCTTTGTTATACTGTACGTAATACAAAACGTAACGAAATCAATTTAAAGCTGTAAATAAAAGACCTGTTGTGATTATGATTTTGTTTTAATGCAACCAAAATTCAATAATTTTAATCTAAAATAAATAAGTGGACTACATACTGGTTTCACAAATATGCAAAATTTTGCTAATTATTTTTCGAAATGAAGCAGTAGGCCAATGAGAAATCATTTAACTAGAAAAATGTTTTCTGACTGATTAACTAAATGAGTGCTTTGTTTGACCGTTTCAAAAAATTTGCAGAATTTAGCAACATTGCAAAAACAGTTCTGTAGCCTACATGCAATTATACTATTCTGGTACTCATAATAGCGTAAGACTTCTCCGTGTTTAATTTAAGAAAATAATGTGAAACAAAGCAAAAATTAACACCATAGCTGCAACTTATAAGGGTGGAAAATAAAAAACGGCTTTATTTCGATTTTGTGTGTGAATTACCTGGTATCCGGTATCGGTCAGGATCCGGCACCTAGATCCGGACCTGACCCGTCACTGACATCAAATTATCCGGAACCGACCCGGATCCGGCAAAACGGTATCTGGTCGATCCCTAGAGTAGACTAATATTAATCAATCAGAGTTGGTCGAGCCGAGTTTGCAACAGAAGAATCTAGTATCGAGCCGAGTTCGAGTATTTGGTTAACACACTTACTTTGCAAGTATTTTTTATTATTTTTATTTGTTAGTGTAATAACAACTAAGATGCTGCTAAATGGACTGTGTGGGTCAATGTCTTCAACTAGTTTTCCAGGTTTAGATATAACTTTAAAATGGTTTGAGCCACTTGGTTTAATGTGCACCACTGGAAAACTCTCGTCGAGACAATGAACTTGGTATATTTGAACGTAAAAATCGGTCAAAAATTGGCGAAGTTGTCTATCGCATTTTTACCGAATTCGAGTTTGGTTGGGATAAATCGAGTCGAGTTTGAGTAGATAGGAAATTCAACTCGTACATGACACTTACGAGGCTTGCTGCACATCCCTAAAGTTAGCCTAAACACCCTCGTGGACAGAAGTAAGATTCTGAAAATAAATAGTGACTTCATTAGTGCCCTTCTCCCTTTATTTACCGAATTGAGTTTAGAAACCCATGGGCGTTAAATAAGCGGTTTACGGTAAAAAGATTTAATTTTTGCGCCCAAACTGATGTCAATCTAGTCCTAATTTGGGCCAAAAAGCAAGATGGCTTAGGCTACTAACAAAGTCTTAGGATGACATCGCACATCCCAACACGAGCTTCACTCGCGCTCTTTCAGTGGGGGCTTCGGCGGAAGGCAAACCGGAAGGAGGACCGAGAGCGAGGCGAGGAGGAATGACATGCAATAAACGAGCCCTCAACACAAAACTACCTTTCTCGATGAAATCCAGATCAATCGGCCGCAAAGCGGGGACATCAGGAACAATCGAACCGCGAACGCTACAAATTGGCGCCCGAAAGGACAACTAGTTATGTGATTTTGGAAAAATGCAAGGAAATTAACATTTTTATGGACTTGGGAAAAAATGTGGTGCGAAGTTAGGCCTAACGGCCCCGCCAGGTAACCGTTTGCTCGCGAACCCTACTATACGAAAATGAACGATCGAGTAGAAAAGCTAACATTTAAGCTAACATTTCATGTTGTTTAGTGAAACCCACAGTGCAGCGAAGGTTTTTTTTTCGGTGAATCCGATCCTCTTTCAAGAAAGCGACCTAGGCAAAACGTGGCCACACCATTGTGCTCGTTTAAGTCGGTCGATGCGACACGTTAGGGAAAACTTCAGCAGGCACCAACATGGCAGTCTGGAACAATCTGAATATGTTGGGAATGCACAATTTTTTTTTCCGAAATAATCAATGCATCATGGTTGGTTCAGTGCGTTCATTGACATAGCATATATCTAAAGAGCTGAAACGTAAGGACCAGCAGATGTTACAATTGCATATTCCGTTTTAATGAGCCTATTGAGTTGTGTAAACTTCAGCAGTGGCAATAGCTGAGAAAGAAATGGATTGCTTGGTGGTTAGTGAGGCGTTAAAATTGTTGTGCACTTGTTAGTAAACTCAACACGAAACCCTGTATAGCGAAGATGTAACTTAGGTTTTCTTTTTTTTTTATATTTTTAGAGTAATAAAGCATTATTATTGCAATATATTTTGGTACAGCTTAGTATTTACTGTTTATTTTTCTTTGTCAATTTACAGAGGTGCTGGCCGATCCAATCGTTACGGCGAAATTGTCGGACACAAAAGCTGCTAGTGAAGTGAAAGCACTCGACACATTTTACACTATGCTTCAGACCGAACCTGGCAAAGCCTTTTACGGGTAAATTGGTTTAGCATGTTAGTAATTACTACAGTAATTTTCTTACTGTATGGAGACTTAAAATATTCGCATTCTCCCTCTTTTCTTGATGGGGGGGAGGGGGAACTAACATTTTTGTATATTACTATCTACAAAATACTTCCATTTAGTATATGGCTTAAATCGCTTATTTTAGGCTTAAATGCCTTAAATCAATTTTAAAAGAAGTTTATGCGGCCTTCCCGTGCAATTTATTTCTTATCAACAGTGAATAGTGAAAATCCGCTGCATTTGTTGAACGTTTTCATGTCATATGTACCCCAGCATTTGAAGTCTGTGGGCTTATGTTTTTCAAAGTCGCATTTCATTCAACCTACTCCCTTAGGATTGATGGGAGGGTTCCCGTCCCTCCCATCAACGGGGGGAACCTTTTGGATGATCTCTTTTAATCAATTTGAGTGTCTTAAATTCCGTTTTCTTTTCCAAAGCACACTAAAGTCGGACAGAATGTATTTTCAGGTTTTAGAAATTTTGCAGTCATTTTTCACAAGCTAATGACAGGTTAACTGCGTTCCTGCTTTGGTCAGGAAGGTGGTTAAGGGAACATTTTACTTGATAATTAACTCTTTACGCAAGATGGAAATTAATTACCATAAATCGTATCTTAAATGCCCATGGGCTTATACAGTAAATTTGGCAATAACAGCGGGATGGGCATTCACTCCACTATTCTTGACATCTATCACAAAAAAATTCGAAGCTTTTGAACAGTCTGTGAAAGGCCAATTTTTACATTCCTTTAATAGCTGTGAAGAAGGGAGGAGGCTTTTTTTTTGGGGGGGGGGGGGGGAGGCCAGCCCTTCGGCCTTCGTGCAGGTGCTAGGAGGAACAAGGGGCCAATAAGCAGAGTTAAAATCTTTATTCTAGCTCTACTATCTTTATTCACAGGATACACATATAGCTTTTATTAATTTTGCTGCAGACAAACTACAATTTAAGGGGTGGGCGTTTACTCCATTATTTCATGATTTTGGCATGAAAGCATTTTAGGGGGGTGGGCGTTAGCTTCAACTGGGCTTTTAATACACGATTTATGGTATCATACAGTAACTGCGGTGATAGGTCGTCAAGTCCTAGTCAAATGGCGTTTCTGAGGGGCGTCAAAAGGGCTGCGAAACTCCGTGTTAGTTTTGGTTCGGGGATTTAGTTAAGTCCCCTTCTTCTTTTTTTTTTTTGTCTGGCTTTTCATTCTTCTTTCTGGGTCCCAAGGTTGGGGGAAGGAGTAGAAATTCGCTTTTGGATCGTTGGCTGCACGGGGCCGCTATGCTAAAACACTCACTTCGTAATTATTGATGTCTTTTTTTTTTTTTTTTTTATAATTAGAATGAAGCAAGTGGAACGTGCTAATGAATCCCAAGCCATCGAAACGTTGCTTATATCTGACAAGTTATTTAGGTAAGTATATCCTACGTCTGTGTTCGTAGGTACGATTGTGCACATCAAGTTACAAGTTTGTTTTTCGACTTCTTGTGTGACAGGTCTCAAGATTTTTCAAAACGAAAACAGTACGTTGATCTTGTGGATAGCGTGCGTGATACAGGTGGTGATGTCAGACTATTCTCAAGTCTTCATATATCTGGAGAACGTAAGCTAACAGTTATTATGTTCTGTTTTTGTTAACATAAAATAGTCGTGTGGCTCTGTCGCATCTTTTTCTTGTATAAAATTGAAAGAGCTAACACAGCACGAATGGCTTTTCCCATTTTTTCAAAGAAATCGTACCATTGCTTGAAAATATCACAGGTTTTGTTTTTTTGGGAAACCGCTGGGTAGTTCGAAGTAAACCGTGGAAAACCTATTTTAGTCGCCATTGCCACCAAAAAGTAGGAAAAACCGGGAACTTTTAGGCAATGAAAATTGACCCTGGAAGGATATAAATTTTAACTTTGTAGTTGCCTTGAAAATATCCATTACCTTTTTTATAGCATTCTCCTCCTCAAAATGCTGTTCAATCTAGAGAAATTAAATCGAAGATGTCCTTCCGGTTCGCTACCTACTGCGCATCTTACTGCGCAGCCTCCATCATATAAAAGCAGAAGCGGAGCGGTAAGCTCACCTTTTCTTCTCTACGCCACCACGCTGTTCACTTCGCTCCTGGCTGCGTGCCATCCGCCGCGTTCTATCCTATCCTCGGTTACGCCGTCCTCGTGCCTCGTGCTAAAGGGATGCCAAGGGATGGTGTCCTCATCCGCACTCCTCGTTCCGCATCCCCTCCGGCCCCTCCGGTTGTGGGTAATGGGGAAATCCTTGAACTCACTCCGGACCAAGACTCTTTAGAGCAGCCTCGTCCACCGTCCAATCCTCTCCTTTTCGAGCCGTCCGCTCCGTTTCCTTGCGAAACTGCAGCCACGTCTCCGATTCCCTGCAGTCAATCTCCGCCGGCACGGAACTTGTGTTCCCTTGCGGATGAACTCTCTGGTACGAAAGAACGCTATGCTTGTCTCAAGCTTCAGCTTAAAGCCTGAAAGGTTGCTGCCAAGTTGGCCTCCTCCGTCGGTCCACACCTCACTCTGTTGGACTTATCCTCACACTCGTCCCGTCCTTCAGTCACTGAACCATCCACAACTCAGCGGACCAGTGAACCTCTTACCCCGTCTCAAGTGCATACACTCATGGACTCCTCGCTCCAAACCTTTAAACGCAAAGCACCAGTCTCTGAGTATACTTCGGCCTGGCTTGCCTCCATCCCTAAGCGTCACAAGCCTTCCCTTGAGGATGCTGGTCCTTCTAACGCTCCGGACGATCCACGTCCCATCCCATCTGTTCAATTGCCTCCTCCGGCTCCTCCTACGGACAAGGACTTAGACTCTTATTATTCTTCGGATCCATCCCTTTCGGATCAAACTGACCCGCCATTTCAGGGAGACCCTGATCCCTCCAAGATCCCACTACCAGAATTGCTAAAGACAGTCAAGAGGATCGTTCCGTATTGTTTTTTATACGAGCCATCTTCTGCCTCTGATCCGGTATCTAAGAATAGAGGCCTTGCTACTGATCCGGTATCTAAGAATAGAGGCCTTGCTACTGGTTTCGGCTTTAGCCTTCGTGATCAACTTCCACACCAACCGCCGTTGTTAGGACAGTCTACTACGCTCCTCACCACACTTCTTAGGACTGGCGGTGTCCTTCTAGGTAACGGGACACCTCTCAAGTTAGACAAGGATCTGCCTCCTCTTTGTCCAGGTCGCGAAAGCTATTTCTATCATCCTATTGGTGAAGGGATAGCCAATCCTAGAAACTTCTACACATATCCTCAGTCGGAATTTCTCGCAGCGGACGCGAAACTAGATTTTGGATCCGCCCTCTATCTTCCTAGGAGAGCGGTAGTTTCCGTTCACGTCTTACATGACAACGACAGCATCCTCCGTCTGGGTGTTCGTGCTGCGTCCCAAGCAAACGTACTCAGTACAGCAGCCAACGCACTATGTGAAAGACTCTACACCGATCCTCCTCCCGAGGATACCCGCCAACTAGCGTTCCTTATCAACCAAGTTTATAGGAAAAGCTGCTTTGCCACCTACCATGATATGAACTGGTTTACACGTGCCCTCTTTAATTCCACGCTTCTTCTACGAGAAATTGCTCCGAACACAGCATCCAATCTTCATGATTCGACCCGTTACTTCCTACGAAATCAACCCATTCATGGGTCTGAATCTTTGTTCCGCATCTTGATCTCTAAAGTGGCTCCTCATCTCGACATTTCTCTCAAGCTTCATTAGAACAAGAATCGTCAGAATTGTCGACAACGATCCACCCTATCCTCCAGGACGGACCTACCTAAGGGCGATTGGAAAACAGTGAAAGCACCTGATTCCGCTCCACCTCCATTACTGCGATTGGCATCGCCCTTTCCATCCCGTTCCCAGGGACGCGGACGTGGTCGTTCCCTGGGCAGACCGTCCACTCCTGATAGACGCCAGCGCTCCTCCTCCCGTCCTCGCAACAGAGGACGTGATACCTATTGACATTCCGTCTCCCCCACAAGAAGTAAGGGGTCGTCTTCGATTTTATGCCAAAGCTTGGCAAGAGGTAACCTCAGATCCGGTGATCCTCTCAATTATTTTACATGGCTTCAAGCCGAAGTTCTTGACAAAAGCCCCGGTGCAAGATCCACCATGGGACCTAGAAGCTCCAGCTCCCATCCCACTCTGGACGGAAATCACGTCCCTTCTTCGCAAGCAAGCCATTCGTGTAGTAGCAATGCCAGACTTCCCCTATTCGTCAGTCCTTTCCCGGATCCACACGCCTGGGCAGTGGATGCATTAACACTGAATTGTGATCACCTTTATGCATACGCATTCCCTCCTCCTCGCCTCCTACCTTTCGTTCTTCGCAAAATCACCAGTTTACAAGGACGATTTCTGTTGATTGCACCGAATTGGCCGGTAGCAGCCTGGTTTCCACTGCTACTCAGCCTCCTCATCGACTCTCCTCGACGCCTACTGAACCGTCCGGACCACCTGTCCCAACACAGAGGATCGATCCTCCACCCGAACCACCAAGCACTTCTACTTCACGGGTGGCTACTATCATCCAGCTCTTCCGAGGTCTGGCATTCTTGAGGACGAGGTCACTCGCATTGCATCACGAGCCGTCCGATCCTCTACCAACAAGATTTACGACAGTCACTGGAAACGATGGCTTCATTGGTGTATCTCAGAACAAGTTGAAACAATCCGTCCCCCTATGCACGACCTCCTTCGATTCCTCACTTCTTTATTCAACAGTGAACTAAGGGGCTCCACCATCCTAGTTTACTGCTCCGCCCTTAATGCTGTCTTTAAACCAGCTAGCAACACGAACCTCCTTACCGATTATAGAATCTCATCCTTAATCCATTCCTTCCATTTGGATCGTCCTCGCATTTCAAGACAATTCCCGGACTAGGACGTAT
>JAHWFP010049463.1:243-18200 GCA_023313725.1 Lithobius niger | reverse complement strand
AATTAGCTTAAAAAAAAAGGTTGGGGGAAGGGTTGGGGGAATTTCAACAAATTTCATTTTCATTTCATCTGAACAAGTTTTTTAAATTTTCTTTTGGTTCATTTGGAGGCCCTGAAAAGGGCCGGTTTTGCTCCTTGTTGAGGGAAAAAATCTTGCTGTAGCCAAGTCAAGGGGTGCGAGTATAAATTCAAGGAGAAGCTGCTAATGGCTGGAAAACGAATGTTTGCCAACAGCTGGTCCACATACTATTGTTTAAAACATTCACCATTCATTTCGTCTTGGATCGGAACAAAAGCGTAGCGTTTGGCACGAAGCCGTTGAGCTTCCCGCATGATTCAGAAAAAAACCGCTGCCTCTTCCCGGTCGGGATCTGCCTGCCGCGAATGTCATTCCATCGTTATTCCATTGTTTGGCCCTTCCGTGGTGTGCATTCACGAAATACGAGATTCCTTTTTTCTGAGCGTAATTGTTTTATTTGTCATAAATGCCTTTGACGTTGGGCAACAATTTCAGGTCGTCAATGAAAAATGTACGCATGGTAACTTTGCCGTACTTCATTTCATCAGCTTCGAAAGCAGTATTCGACACAAAGACGACTTGCTGCCTTTTATACTCTATATTTGAGATTAGCTTCGA
The DNA here is from genome assembly GCA_023313725.1 of Lithobius niger. NCBI lineage: Eukaryota > Metazoa > Arthropoda > Chilopoda > Lithobiomorpha > Lithobiidae > Lithobius > Lithobius niger. The sequence continues at coordinate 17,564 of JAHWFP010049463.1, read as the reverse complement.
ATAAATGCTATCAATGTAGAATAATTAGCATCTTGAAAGATTTCTCCTACAGTAGCTCGAAAAACACGCAGTTTAAACTCCGCCATGTCAGTGACAGGCGAGGGATGCGGTCGCTTCTTACCCGGCATATAGAACGTTGGCCGCCCGGCTATTGCTGCCGTTTTGTCGGCTACTAACGCAGCTTTTCCGCCGTTAACTATCTTCTCCATTTAAAAATGGAAATCGTTGTCGATGCAGTTCGTTCTAGAAGATCACAACACTAGCAGCTTCTCCTTAGCTCCTAAAGTAATGAAAGACGTTCCACATTATTCCCCTTGCTTGGCTATGTAAAGTTTCTCCCTTCTTGCTCAAGCTTAAGCGAGCCGAAAATGACACCATATTGGACTAACTGTTTGGCGCTTAAATTGATGACGTCATGGCCGATGACGTTTTGTTCCAGGCCTAATCAATCGCCGCGTAATGACCATATAAGGCAAACCGTTCTTTCTTGAAAAGAACTTCAAGATTATGACATGCGGTTTGCAGCGTTTTGCTCAGGAAATCACCGAGTGTCTTCCTAGCAACACCTTTTAACTGTTGAATATGATTTTTTATTTTTATTTTTTAATAATTATTGGACTTTTGAAGAAAATTGCACCATTGATAACAAATTAGGAGTTAAATTTTGGATATTGGTATCTTCAGTCATTGAATTAAATTTGGAGAATTACAAATATATTTACCGCTCATTTTAACAAATTAGAATATATCAACGGCTTGCAAATTTTCAATGGCTGGCTGCCATCTTCTTCAGGCATTACGACAAAAGTCTTGTTGATTCTTGTGTGCACTATACCATGAGCCACGGATGTTTGCCGTGATATCATCATGAGTTAGCCACTGATGAACGAGAATAGCGGATCTTTGGTCGTCTGAGTGGGCAAGCACAGTCACGCGATACGTGTGTCACGGCAAACAGCCGTGGCGCGTGGTATGCATCGTCGTCTGATTTCGAATCCGTAATGGCTGCTCGTCGTGGCCTCTTGTATTTTGTGGGTAGCGCTTTTACAAGCCCGTTAAGCTTCCACTTTGTGCACAGCTCTTGCGTCAAGTCTCTTCCAACGATGTTTTCTACTCGGGAGAATGATGGTCCTTGGATGTTCATTAAGGAAACACCTCCCATTTCGTGTAATCTAATGGCAATCGACTCCAAGCATCTCGGATGTTGGTCTCATTTAGAGTTCGATCTTTTTTATTACTCACATTGCCCATGTGCTGTCCTATTCTTGTTCTAATCCCTTTCCTTGTCTCGAGGATATATTGCTATCGGTACCGGTATTGGCAAAATTTTTAAAACTGGATCGGTATTAGTACCGAAGCTGGTATCGATGCAGCCTTAATTTTCAGTTATTTGGGTTTGCGAACAAGTTTTTTTTTTTTTTTTTTTTTGCAATGCCTTTTTCAGGATCGTTTTTTTCAGTGTTTGCTAAAAATGACCCAACGTTTCGTCTTGGGAACAGCCTCATTCAAAAGCTCTCGAAAAACAATTCAAATAGTCTAGTTTCAATGTCAAAAAAGGTATATTTTTGGAAAAATTATTGCAAAAGAAGATCACACGAAAAAACCATTGGGAATATCGTACCCCAGCAGTCAGCCACACGCATCGCCCATCACGCAGATTCTACAGCAAATCCTTGCCATACCACTTTTATCGATATGCCTGTGGACGAGTGACCATATCTGTAGTAGGTGGCGTGGCAGCAATCTGGTGATGAGCTGGTTCCCCATTTTTCAAGCATATAATTCTTGCTGACTGCCCGTCTCCTATTTACCATTATTTGTCGTCGTCTTTGTATAGAGTTTGTAACAAAAACGTACACCCTGAAATTATTTTTAAGTACATATTCTTTTTCTAAATTTCAATTTAGAAATATAGGACTCACACTTCAGAATCAGAATTTGATTTTGGTTCCAGAAAGTGGTCGAAGCTTGCAATGTTTTAGCGGAAAAAACTGCAAGTAGGAGCCACTTTTCCGGATCCAAAATCAAATTCTGATTCCGTAATAAGGTTCCTACTAGTGCTGTGCAGTGTCGGTAACCGAAACCGAACCGCGGTTTCGGTTTTTACTCAAAAACAGAAACCGAACTGGACGATTTTTCAAAACTGGTTTGTTTCGGTTTTTATTTTAAGCAGATAGCAGATGTGAAGTCGGTAAAAGGCCACTTTGCATAAATATGTGTATGTTTTTGCAGGGTGCTATAAACAAACTAGTCGTTGTCTATGATTAATAAAATAATATCGTAAACGAACTAATCTCGTCTTTGTCAAAAATGGCGGTAGCAGACAGATGGTCACTGCCACAACAATGAGCGGGAAGAATTTCGTTTCGCTTGTGATTACTCCGTTGAACAACACTATGGAAACGTTTGTATTGTTAAGCAATAAGCACCAATCACTAAGGGTATTTAGGTAAATGTGATTGTTAAATTTTTCCCCAAACGTAGCGAGTATTTTGGTCAGAGCAGCAGATTACTGCTGACAAACTGCTCCTCGCGAGGCATTCACCAGGAGTGGCACATCGATTACTACGTTGAAGTTTTCTTTTTTAACTAGACTATTAAAGAAATACCGAATAAAAATTGTAAATACATTTTTCCCATTTGTTACATTAAAAAAAAAACATTTTCAAAAACGGCTCGTTTTTGAGATTAGCGTTCCTGGACAAAACAATCGAAATCGATCAAAACTGACGCACGTGCGAAAACATCAACATAGCGTCGCTCGTGGGGACATTTTTTTTACTTAAAAAATTATTCAACACGTTACTTTACTTTATTGCAATAAAGCATACTGGACACTTATATCACTTCAGCAACAATGGATTCTTCAACATTGGTCTATTTCTGAACGGTCCCCGAGCAGGCAGAAACACTTGCTTTGCTGTATCACAACTTGAAGATTAAGTAAGACGTCGTGCATTGCGTCTTAAATAAACTTTGATATGGCACAGTTAAGCCTTCTTCCTCTTTTGTTGTAGCTAATAAAAGAATTTAAAAACTCAACGAATACGCAAACATTAAGAACTGCTCCCCTCCCCCCCCTTTTTTCAAATGTATTTGCAGCAGAATGTAGCTAGCCAAGTAACCTGTTCCTTCCTTCTTGTGACCTATTCCCCCATATTCAATAAATAATGTTCCCGAAGAAAAATATTGTGACAGTAATGATCTGTTATTGTTGTAGATTAATTTTTTTAAATCTGAAAAACTACTGGTCTACTGGATAATGTTGATGAAAATAGTAGTATTTTTTTGGGGGGGGGGGGGGGGTGGAGAAAAACTGAAACCGAAACCAAGGTTTCCTTCGTAAAAAAACAAAACTGAAACCAAACTGATTCGTAAAAAATGAAACCGACATAGCACTACTGTAGTTCCTACATCTCTAAATCCAAATTTAAAAAAGAACTAAAAAATACAAAGAACCTCCGAGTAAGTAGTTTCTCCCTATAAAAAACAATTTTGACTATTCGGTTAGCCACCTTCAGTAGATGTGGTGAAAACACCTATACATCACAGGTCGAACTCTTCAGGTGCACAGGGGCAAATTGCACTACTGAAGCAGCCCTCCAATTGTAAATGCATGCCGAAGTTGAATTTTTCATAACTTTTGAACCACATTAGCTGCAGACTTGTGGTTGTGGCATTTAAACAGCATGGAATTAGATTTATGGTAACACCATTCCATCCAAAGAAGTTAAACTCCATTTGTTTAAACTGTAGGAGTAGGTTTTTCAGTTAAGTCGAGTAAGTTTTAAGCAGAGCGCAGGAAAACAGTACAGCGTATTACTGAGATTTCACAGCATAACAATATTCAACGGCTATAAAATAAGAGACCAGTGTTGGTTTACAGTTTGGTTTTGCACTCCAAAGACTTTTTTTGCACCCCAGTAACAGATTTTTGGGTGCAGATTTGCACCAGGATCAAAATTTGGAAATTCGAGCCCTGCCACATAAAGAACCTCTGTATAAGTAATAGATCCATATTTTCTTTGTCAGTATTTTAAAGGAAGGTCCTTCCACATACTAGAATAATCATCCTTTATCCCCCCTCCTCCCCCAACGATGCCGAATCTGAATTGTTAGAAACGGTAAGGGGTTCCGAAAATAGAGCTTTTTATATATGGAGGGGTGAGGGCCGGAACAAGAGGGGAAATGGGTATTGGATGAGGTATTCAACTTTAACCTGCAAATCAAACAAGTACCTTCACAAATCCTGGACTGGCAACCAAGATGCATTTCACAACTGAAAAATACACGAACAAACGTTTTTGTCATTTACTGCTGGTGAGCAGAAACCAAAGGTAGGCTCAAAAGAATACCATAATGTACTTACTATCAAAGTTAACGTGTCGAATAACGGCTTGAATTATATTATCAAAAAACTTATGAAGACCCTGTAAATATAAATAAATATAAACAAGTAGTAAAGGTAAGTGAAAAACGAAGCCAACCAACAAGAAAAAATCTACTCTAGAACCTAAGGCTCGTCAGCCTTGTAAAACAATCCGTGTCGGTAAAATGATTATCGTTAACGTGCCCAACCCATTCATACTTAACCAGGGTGTCACACCCATAAATGCAGAAAGTTACTAAACCGGGTAAAGTGGTTAGCGGGGCAGCAAAACATAGCCAACCACTCAACTCGCACCTGATATCACAAAAGTTAAAACACAAAATAAAAGAGAACACCACCAGCGTGCAACAATCACCTGCAATACGGTAGGTCCATCACCTGCTTCAACTGAAGGTTGAGCAATGATGATAGAAAAATTCAGTCATAAGGCCACTTAAAAAAAAAGGTTGGTTCTCGGGCCTTTTTTTTTTCAAGAAATTTGTGCTACTAGTGGAATTTTATTATTTATTTTTTTAATTCGTCGGCGGTATTTGCTTTATATTTTAGGAAATTATTTTTTACTTCGGTAAAATAAAGAACACTACCTGATAATTCTGCTTACCACGTGTCCGTAAGTTAATTATGCTAATTTCATCCCCCACTGTAATGGCCAGTTTTTATCTATAACTGCTATTTATGTCGCATCATTTTTTTTTATTTCTAGTGAAAAAATTTGTTCACCAGGGCCCAAGAATCAACTTTTTTTTTTAAATTGCCAAAGCCAACTTAACGAGTTTTCACGGCGTTGAACATTTAAAGTTAACGAATCTAGTAATTAAAATGAAAATTTTTTTTTTCTACGAACAAGTTAGTCGAAAATCCAAAATAATGCCATAAATCAACACACACTACTCTGATCCCCATAGTATTTTGCGTATAGTTTCTTTGGTTTGATTTGGTTCTGAAAAATTCCAATTTTTAGACTATGTTTTGACTTCCAAATGCCACCGTTTAAAATGTTAGGGCTAGGCGGTGGATTAAGGGGGTCTTTATTTGTGAATCACCTTGTATACAGGAAAAGGTGAGGGGTCTGGACGCTTGCTCAAGGTTCTATACGTGGGGGAGGGGGTGGGGAAGACAAGCTCTTTCTACATGTACAGTTAACAACAAATGGCGGACTGTAAATTTATGGCAGAAAGTAAATTTACAAAACCCAGAATTATTGTTATAGTGAGACAAGCGTCAACAAAGCCATGCACATGCCTTGGTGTCTGCTGATGCACGATATTGCTCAGGTTCAACAATGCCTTTTTTTTCCGCTATAACGACATTACGTTTGTAAATTTACTTTATGTCGGACCTGTGCAACGTACCATCATAATAGAGAGGACGCAGCAGCCATAGACATGATCTCCCTCTCCAACTACTCACAATTGAACTTTTACCAAATATGTCCAATACGAATGCTGTCTTAATGAGGCGAATTTTGACCGCTGTAACTTCAGAAAATTCTTCTTATACCAAAATTCCAAGTTTTAATCCCACCTCAGACCACTCAAGTGTCTCTCCATTCAACTTTTACAAAGTGCAAAATATCCAGCTCGTAAATGTTCAAGAACCAATGCACAAAACCTTCGTTAAAATAGTTACACCTGACCTCACCACACACTCACCTCTCTTCCAAGTGGCAAGACCAACTGAGACCTGAAGCTCCCACTACCATTCTCAGTGAGGAGCCGCCACCATCACAGCAACAGCCGACTGCGTCATCGCGACGTTAACAGCAGTAAACTCAAAAAAGTGGAAATACCATGTCTATGTAGAGTAAACGTTCTTGAACTTCGTTGTCTGAAGAAGACAGCAGTATTTTCAACATTTTTTCTAAAATTAAAGCTGTCGAAAATTTGCCTCATTACAACAATAATTGTATTGGATTTGGTAAAAGTGTAATTGTGTCTTGTGAGTAGTTTGCTGCATCGTACCAAGGAAAGACGAGCCTATCGGCATTTAAAATTTCTATTTTCTAAGTCTGTACCAGTTCCGATAACATGGCATCGGTACCATGACAGATTCCCACAAATTTTACACGTAACAATGCAGCAGTGGATGTCGTTTGAGTTGATCACATGTAGTGGACAGTTTTTCTCTGTACTGTTTACACTACTGTACCAGTTTCTACAATTGGTACAAATGTGTGTGCCGGTTCATGCATTTTTATGTTTAGTTAGTACAAAAAATAAATAATCCCAACAATCAATAGTTTTATTGGTAGTAAAGGCAATCTTTTTACGGGGTATTGGTATCGAAAATTGTATTTTTATTGGTACTAGCATCAGTATCGGTACCAGGTGGAAAAAATGGTACCGGTAATGCCTTGAAAATATTCCTCTCAGATGGATATAGTAGGTAACACTGTGGGAACCAACGAACCTGCTTAAAGTATTAATAATTATGTTTTGAGCATTGACGATTAATATTTACGATATTAAGCATAAATCGAAAGGTGATTATTTTAGGATAAGTACATACTAATTTTATTTCTAAAATTTACGTATTTACGATATTTCGAAAAAGATCGTTAGATTTCGTACTGTGAAACTCCATTATAAACGAACAAAAGTCACCAGAAAAACGCACACTTTCCAAAATCGGGAGGCTATGCAACGCACCAAGTTTCGAGCATGGCAACGAACGAGCAGACGACAACGGTGAAAACAACAGGGATGTAAACAGAGTCCAAACTAACTTTAAGGCCTGAGGAAGATAGTAGTAAACTATCGAAAATTCGCTAGACAGTGTGGGTGTCTTCTGTTGTGAAAGTGTGCGTTTTTCTGGTGACTTTTGTTCATTTACGATATTCAGCATAAATCTATAGGTGAATATTTTTCGGATGAAAGTGAAGAGTGAAAGATTTACATTACTAATTTTTTATATGTCTTGCGGTCAACAAAACAGATTTTATAAAAGTGTTTCCAATGTCACTTTACAACACCAGAAAATGCCAAAAAATAGCAAAACTGCACCAGCTGTCGGGTACTCCCACCAGTTTTGCCAAATGGTGTGGTGGGAGATACCAAGAACAGCTGGGGGCCTGAGGCACAGTGGAGCCAGCACTGTGAGTTCCACACTCCGCTGGGGGAGCTCACAGCATGGGTCACCCCCTAGCTGTTCTTGGTACCTCCCACCACACCATTCGGCAAAACTGCAAGTGTTGCCCCCTTAGTATAAAACTGTAGTTACGCCACTGATTTTAGCCCATTTCTGCACTTGTCTTTTATGTACATACTTGCTAGAAATTGCGTCAAAAAAGTTTAAACTAATCTAAGGCTCAGCTAACAACTATATTGGTATTGGCTGGCGGTTTCAGTAGAATACGTGCATTTGCTATAATTTCCCCAAAATTAATTGATTTCGGTGTACCAACAGTTTTTCAAGAGCTTGTTAATGGTGCTAATTTTAAAATTGATCGCTTCAATCATTCTCACCTTTATCAAACAAAAAAAGAATTATTTCCTCGCATCTTTCACATAGCAGATAGTCCCTCCGTCTTCTAAATTTTCAACCGCTTCCAGCAGTCTTCTTCAGTACTCCAAAAGTGGAGTTCGTTCACTGGTTACATGTCAGGTTTTTGTCGTTTGCTCGGTTTGAATTCAAATTTGCTGATCTTCGCTGCTTAGCCTCAGGCGGTTCAACACCTGCCAGCTTCCACTTTACATCGAGTTTTTTTTTTAATCTTTTCCAATAAGATGAGTCACATTCGGGTTAGTTGGAACTTGGATATTCCTGAGTGGAATTTGGATGCAGGAGGCTACAACGAGCTGCAAACACAGAGGAGATGACAAAAAGCAGACGCACTCAGAGAACGAACCCCACTTTTGTAGGCCTGAAGAAAACTGCTAAAAGCAGTTTAAAATTTGAAAGATAGAAGTATTAACTATTAGCTGTACCGATAAGCAGCCGTTGAGTGCCTCACGTTGCGATCACGAAAAAATATTAACTGCTACCACGTTGATGGTAACTAATTACAATTAGTAGGTAATCGAAATGATTGAACAGGAGCTGCTAACGATTAACATCATTTATTACAAACATGATTAGAAGCATCTGTGTGATAAGTTTGAGGGTGGTTTGATTGGATCGGTTACTAGAAAAATACGATCGACTAGCCGATCGATCCGATCACGCTCTGATCGGCAGTGATTGGATCAGCATGATTGAATCGGTACAGCTTTAGTATTAACATAAGTGTGAAAGTGTGCGAAAGATGCAAGGAAGTGATTCCTTTTGTGTTGATAGAGTAGACGATGTGCACAGTAGTCTTAGTAACGGTATTTTCAGTCAACACTTTCGACTGTCACTCTAGCAGCAGTCGCCACTTGGCCAGTAGACCTTACAAAAGCACTTACCATTTCACAATTTCTACTCGCCACATACCACAATACGTCTTGTATGATGCAAGGTTTCTCTAATGTATGCATTTACAAAATTATGCAATTTTCTTAAGTTCCAGTATTAATGCAGAAAATTCTGAAATCTGAAATCCAGAATATAGCCCTTATAAATCTAAACATAACGCTGCAAACCGTTCGTCTGTAACTTGTACGGTTCCAGAGATACCCCTTTTTTAGTGGCATATGCTCTGTAGCTAGTCGCCGTTTTGGCGAGTAAGGCTAAATTCCAAGTCGCCAACTGTTGATTTTCTCTCGCCAAATGGCGAGTGGCGACCGACATTGGGAATGGTTGTTTTCAGTGATTCTCACCTTATTAAGCAAAAACAGGTTCCAAAAACACCTTATTGCAACAAGCTTGTTCATAGGCTTGACCTCCGAAAGTTTTTATTTGCCGTGAAGGGCTTAAGGGCCCCTTTAGTTCAATGAGATTAGCGTTATTGAAGTATCGGCGTCAGTTAAGATAGCATCGGATCGCATCAGTAAAAGTTGGTATCGGCTGATACTTAATTTGAATACATGAAAACTATTCGTACTACTAATCTGCTTCCAATAGTTTAAATAGCAATCAAGCTAAGTTTACCTTCTCGTGCTGGGAGCAGTTGCCTTTCCGTTTACGAGGTATGCTCTGTTCCACTTTGGCGCGGATCAAGGTCATGCTAGAAGTTACGAGGCACACATGCCCCAATCCTTCGTGCATCACCACGGCGGCCAAGTCTGCGTGTTGTGTGGGATCACACGCTTGATCTAGAAAATCGCACAAAAATAAAATAGCAATGAAATAATTATGTACTTCTTGCGTCACACAACGCAACACCAGAATTAAAACGAGTCCATTACTGTGAATTTTCAGTGGCTTTGCACTGCCTCCTTCTTCCGACACAAGCCTCGAGTCAACCAAACGCACAAATGATAACTAAAAAAAAATATGTGACGGCATTTGGCAGGCAATTGAGTGCCTCACGAAAAGCATTGTCTAATATTGGTAGTGAGCCTAGCCATTCTAATTAAAATAACTAAAAGGCACGGACAGTTTCATGTGCTAGCATTGAATTTTCATTGCTAGAAGAGGCACATATTTCTGTTTGGTGGGAAAAATTAGCTAAAGTAGGCTCCAGTAGTAAATGCAACGGGAATGCTGCACTACATTGCAACAAAAACAAGGCAGAGTGACTATATCGAAAAATTAATCTGAGAATGATTGTTTTCTTTCCGCAAGACGAGCACCATGCCAACTTATACTGAAAAGATTTCAAGACACAAAATCATGCTCAAATTCAAAACAATGCTTTGCGAATTTTCGACAGGCTGCAATGACTAAAGATGGAAAAAGTGTAGTCCTCCTGTCTTTATCAGGCCACCACTAGTAGCTTATTTACAAGATTTACATTATTTACATTGTCCGACGTGCATCGATGATTGTGGAAATAGCAGACGACTCGACGCGACTCTGGCACGTAGCCTCCCGTATTTACGAGGTGGCACTCGCTGCTTCTCACTAGGCCACTCTTTTGTAAGGCGTTCGCTCATTTCTCTGCTGATTAGATGCTGCAATGAAGGGTTTGAGGGGCCTTGGAGGTTCATAAGCACTGAATCTCAGGATATTTCATGCTAGATTGCCAGTGGTTGTGACTGAAATTAACGAAGCGAAATCGGGAGAAACCGGCTAGATTCTTACCAGGGAAGAAATAGAACCTGTAAGAAGTTTGAGGGAAAAAGATCACCTGACTGTGTGCAAGACAGCTAAGGCTAACAAGACTGTTGTGGCATGGAAGATGAGCTGAAAAAATTGTTAAGAACACACCAGAGTTTATATGTATCAGGTGGCGTGTGAGGAAAGCCTGCCATTATATTGGAGAGACTAGCAAAGGTGATCACGAAAGAGTGAGTCAACACATGGCCGACACCAGAAATCGGGTAGAGATACATGTGATGGAAACGCGGCACAAGATAGCCTGGAGCCGCATACAAACACTCCTAGCGTCAAATTCCAGAAAAGACATGTATTTGAAAGGCCTTGAAACTCCGGCAGTACTGCATAAAGTGTCGCGAGGTTCAGTGCTTCTGAATCTACAAGGCCCCTTGAATCCTTCAATCCAGCATCTCATCAGCAGAGAACTGATGCCATACGAAAAAGTAGAATGGCGAGAAGCATCGAATGCCACCTCGAAAATATGGGAGGCTACATGGAGTCGCGTACTAGTCGTCCGCAATTTCCACAACGATTGATACACATCGGACAATGTAAATAATATAAATAAGCTTCTTGTGGTGGCCTGATGAAGACAGGACGACTATATTTTTTCCAACTTTCGTCATTGCAGCCTGCCGAAAATTCGCTAATCGGTAGGTTTTGTTTGTTTTTGAATTTGACTGCGATTTCGTGTCTTGGAATTTTTCGAACATTCCAAGTACAATGGTTCGTTTTTTCAACAAAAAACAAACCCACAGGTCTCTACAATATATTTCACTTAGAAGACGCAATTTCGCTTTCATTCCCAATATGGCCATATTACGGAAATGACGTCACTTTCGTTAACCATAGGATTTTTACGGAAACACGAAGCTGCTTTTCAGCAATGTTCGTAGCAGTTATGGCAAATGAAGTCACTTTGGTGAATTGTCCGACTTTTACGGAAACACGAAGGTGTTTTTCGGTCAGGGTTTGTTTAACGTAGAGTATCAGCGACATTAAAACGTCGCTTAAGCCTAATAAGAAACGCATGCGCCAAAGCAAACCAAATTACAGGTTGGTTGACGAAATGTGATGGAGGCTATAATAACGCTACGCCAAAGGGAGGTAAACATCGTCACGACTAATTCCAACTAATCTTTACATCGTAAACATCATAAAACTAAACATCTTAAACCAAAATTGCTTCGTAATCGAAAATCATAAAGCAAAATCGAAACCGTACAACAGAATTACTTCAGAGAACCGCTTTGCAGAAAGAAAACAAAAATTCTTGAAATGAAGTTCACTTATGCTTCTAAGTACAATTTGTGAGTTTTAGCACTCAACTCCTTTCCAACAAATTTCCCTCGACTTTCGCCTCTCAGGAAATTAAATCTGGAAAGGATTTCGTGCTAAAACACACTAAAGGCCATTTAAAAAAAGAAAGTTGTTTCTCGGGCGATAAAAAAATTTTTTCCATGTGGACAGGCGGTTTTTTTTTTAGCCAACACCAACAACAATAATTGCTGTTGTTAACAGTAATAATAGATAGTAGTAATAAGAGTAATAATAATGATATATTCTTATCCCTATTGTTGGTGTGGTGCTCGTGATGGTTTTTTTTTTTGTCCGGTGTCTCGTAATCGTCTTTTGTTGCAAGCGCTGCGGTAAATATCAAGGAAAAAAATGGGAAAAAAATGGTCCATGAGGCGGCTTTTAGGCGGTGCGGCGATGCCTGACAAACAACTTTTTTTTTAATGGTCTAATTATTGATTTCCTATACGCACTCGTGGTATTGTAGCGGAAAATACCGTACATCATGAATTATCAGCAGTATTATTCAGTATATTTTTCGTAAACCACACTCAAAATTATTCCAGTATCTGTACTATCCATGATAGAACTCAAAATTCATTTGCAATCCAAAGTCATTCTCACCTATTCTCTCTAAGGCAATGCTGTCCCAATGTTCTTTTCCGAGAGTGAATTTTCGATTTGCTTCCAAATCAATAGTATGATAGGCACCCATCTAAACAAAAGAAGAAAATTGTGATATCAAGACCATACGTCAACATGCCAAAAAAGTGGTTTTGTCGATAGGCATCTTTCATAAACTTACTTTGACATATTGATTTTCTACTATGTTTCGACCTTTTACTCTAAGCATACATGCTTGTATGTCGAATTCTATGTTTTCTACCCGAATGGTCAAGGTGGTTCGTACACGGTTACTGCCGACGCTTCCGGTAGAAGATTCGGTTTGCACTTTTCTATGAACAAAAAACAAAACGCAAGCATGTTGAAGCAATACAGTAAAAGTTCAGTTCACACTTCTCACGGTTTAATCGTGTTGAAGGCTTCCAATTTTACTTTCCCACGATTAAGATTTAGAGAGCACATTAAAAGAATGTTTTAAAGCCTACAAGCATTTATCTTCAGCATTCATTGATTCCAGCATATGCCCCACCAATGACTTTTTAAGAACTATTCAATGTTCAAACTTCTTTGCGTACGATTCCAGCACCTGTTGCAACGACGGTTTCCACAAGTTCCTCCTACTCCTTATGCTAGGATCTTAGTGGGCCTCTTTACCTTGATGCTATGGCTCCATGCTATGTATTCTGTATACTCTGTATCTTTATTAATGTATTCCAGTTATGCTATGTACTCTGATGTATGGTCCATTCCTTGGAGATCAGTGGTCAGGATGGTTCTGGCCTTGACCCTAGGGGTAGCTGCTAGCAGAGATGGCTCGTAGGATACCAGGATATAGTCCAGGAAGTACCTTGCAGCACCAGTGGCAGGTACTGGCTGCAGCTCTAGGTACTTAAGGCCGTGGAGCCCCCTTCAGCCTCTCACTGGGAGCTAATCCCTAACCAGTTAAGAACTCTTCCTGAAGTGTGCCACTCTGCTAGAAGCCCTGACTAGAGCATCCTTGAACCACTGGACATCATCTCCTAAGGACAGACCACGTGGCCCTGGAATAAACCCTGAAATCACCATCCTTTCTGGCGTTCTTCCTTGTACCGGGCATAGTGGGGTAGCACAAGTGGTGCATCGGCCGGGAAAGAAGAACCCCACTTGTACAACCACATATCCCCAGTACACGGAAGAACGCCAGAAAAGATGGTGATTTCAGGGTTTATTCCAGGGCCACGCGGTCTGTCCTTAGGAGATGTTGTCCAGTGGTTCAAGGATGCTCTAGTCACGGCTTCTAGCAGTGTGGCACCCTTCAGGCAGAGTTCTCAGCTGTTAAGGACTAGCTCCCACAGTAAGGCTAAAGGGGGCTGCAAGGCCTTAAGTACCTAGAGCTGCAGCCAGTACCTGCCACTGGTGGTGCAAGGTACTTCCTGTAGTATATCCTGGTATCCCATGAGCCATCTCTGCTAGCAGCTACCCCTAGGGGCAGGCAAGGCCAGAGCCATCCTGACCACTGATCTACAGGGACAGGACCATACGTCAAAATACATAGCATTACTGGAATACATTAATAAAGATACTGAGTATACAGAATACATAGCATGGCGCCATAACATCAAGGCAAAGACGCCCACTAAGGCCCTAGCTAAAGGAGTAGGAGGAAGCTGTGGACACCGTCGTTGCACTGTCCGTTTCTTTTTCTCATGTAATTCAGGTTTTTCCCAGACGGATAGTGGCCTGTTACAATTTTGTGGACGGCTAAACTCATTTTTAACACCAAACGCAGCAACAGTTTTGATGTTGTGCCATTCTTTCCTCCAGTAGTTTGGAAGTTCGTCCAATATAGCATCGGTAAACAGTCGAGTCTGCAGAAGATGCTTTTTCAGGGTTCGTATAGCACAGCAAGTTTTATTTCGAGTACGTATTATCCAGTAATTTTTTATTACAGTTTTCCAGTATATTTTACTTTTAGTGCACATTTTTAGCAATCTTCTGGTCGAATCTAAAACTTAAATGCAGAGCAGCCAATTGTACGTACGTCAAATGAAAGTTTAAATTTAAAAAAATTTATCTAAACAAAATTTGTTTTAATTGCAGGAGAAAACCATCAGCTTACCGTGAGTTAAAAATTGAAGTATTTGCCGGTATCACAACTAAAATTCAAGTATAGTCCATTACTGTCATTTTTTCAAGTATTTTCCAGTATCTGTACGAACCTTTTTTTTTAATTGTTTAAGTATGATTTTGAATGGCTGGAGACAGACTGAAAAAGGTTCTTACGCCATAATTTTGAAGGATCCTCTAATTTATTTGTTACAAATACAAAACTGTCCCCAAAATTGAAGCAGGCCTAACTAAGAAAACTTCATTATTCGGCCGACTTCAGTTGGCCTTCTGCGTGATTCCTCAGTTGAACTTCAACTACATCTTCCGGTTTCCCTTCATGGTTGTTGTCGGCATTGTTTTCTTCTGGCTGAACTGGTGCAGAGAGTCGAAGAAAACTGCCACTGGACTTCCAACTTGCTCTGGGGCAAGTTCTGGGGTAACAATCTATATAATCTCTTTATAGTCTGGCTCTGGCACAGTCATACAATTGATTGACTTGAAGGTTATGTTGAAATCCAATATAAGCATTAGATTCTTTGAACTTACCCTCATCTTGAAACAGTAACACAAACCAATAGTCGGCGTTAAATTCAGGTGGGATTTAGCAACGTGGGAGTGTTTTCGGTGAATTCTTGCAGGAAACTGTCACCATCTTCAGGCATCTCCAATACTACAAGAGTTTACTATTATTCCATTATGGGAGGAACGAGAAAAAGCTATATACGATATGTACACACAGATTTGAATGTCGTGTTCCTCTCAGTTGGCATTGGGCGTTTCGTTTTTCATCCTAGATGGCTTCGAAGTAAATGGTCCCACTTTATATTGAGGCCAGACATACCTGGAGTCATGAGAAGTGCAAGCGTTGGGTAAGCAGTATTTAGGGATCGACCGATACAGAAAAATACCGATCCGATCCGAAACCGATTTTCCCCTCACACGCCGATCCGATACACCGATACAGATATACCGATACCGATTTAAAAAAAAAAGTCAATGGGTCAGAAAGTCAAACGCATACTTCATCATTATGAAACTGGTGTGCAAGAAAATTAAATTTCTAATTTTTTTTGTCTCAGTGGTGGCAGATCTGTAAATGTACCTTCGACTGTAAAAAAAAAAAACCTAGAGTACACTGCAGATAGGCCTAATCCCAAGAAGCCCTGCCCTGATTCTGGCAATGCACACACATTGAATTCACTAAGCTGCTGTGCAGATGACGTCATGGGATACAAGTGACGCTATGCAGGAAAGGTTTCTCACAAGCTAGGTGGAGTAGCTAGCGTGCACGGAAGTTGGTCGTATCGGCTAAAATATCGGTAAATAAACACCGATACAGAACCGATAATATCTGTAAATACCGATACCGATTTTAATATCGGTCTATCCCTAGCAGTATTTCACATGATCAGGAGTAGAGCCCTTCATTTTGAAACTGTTGGATGGCAGTTGTCAGCCACACAGCCCATGACACACCTCGGAGCCATTGAGACAACTGTCACCCAAGAGGTTTAAAATGAAAGGGTTCCACTCACGAACGTTCAAGACCCTGCTTAGGCTGCTAACGCTTGCACGTCACACGACTCCAGATCCTTCTGCTAACCTCAACATAAAATGGAACGATTGGCTTCAAAGGCCCGCTAGGAAGAAAAATAAAGTATCCAATGCCAACTGAGAAGAGCAAGACTTTCGTATCTGTGTGTACGTATTGTATGCAGCGGTTTTCTTATTCCTCCCTCATGGAATAATAGTTGGTGAACGCGTGTAGCGTTGGAGAGGCCTGAAGAAAGTGACTGTTTCCTGCAAGAATTCTGCGAAACTTCACTTAGAGTGCTAAATATCACCTGAATTTAACACCGACTTAGGATTTGCGTTACCGTTTCAAGAAGAAAGTAAGACTTACGAGTGACTGGTGATTCAGCACTACCAGGAACAATCAATTAATCTTATGAATGTGCAAGAGCCACCCTATAAACAGATTGTAAAAACTGTTACCGCAGTGGCGGAGTTTTCTACCACCCCCTGCGCCAGCACAGACAGACGAAAACGAAGCTTGCAGCAGCTACAAAGTGCAACATGAAGATCTAACTTAAGACTAACTAAGCATCAGGTATGCAAGGCCAACTGAAGGAGGGAAAATTATATTAGTTTGTCAGTGCGGCTGGAAGTTCAACGTGCAATTCTCTGAACTATAGCCTGAAGTAGACAGCCTGTAAATAGCTGTCGAAAATTCAGTGATTTTGAAGAAATTTGGGACTAATTTGGCGACTGTATTACTAAACTGTTGCGTTATTATAAAATGGTTTACTGGAATGTCAAAAGCGGCGAATTTTTATACAGCTACGTGTAAAAGATTTTACATATATGTTCAGGGCTCGAATTGTCTTAGAAAAATTGCATAGCAGAAATAATGCGATACAAAATACAAATTTGCGTAGCAATCACGAAAAAATTATTAGCAACTTTTAAAGAATAATTTATTTAGTAAAAAACTACAAAAAGTTTACTTTATTTGAAACAATAGCCATTTTTGTTTCACTTTTACTTTGATACAGAAAAGGGAGAAAGCAGAAAAGGGTGCGACGTGCGACTATGTCGCAGATAATCTGGCACAGCCGCAGACAAAGCGTGCCATTTTGACCAAATTTCTGCAGTTTCGCCAATTTTTGACCGATTTGGACATTCCAATACTCCATTTTAATCGTCTCGACGAGACCTTTCCTTTGGTGGAAGAGCCAGATCAATGGAATAAAGCACTGAAAAGTTATTCAGTAAAAACCAATAACTATGCACGTAACCATAC
>JAHWFP010049462.1:4371-41046 GCA_023313725.1 Lithobius niger | reverse complement strand
AAATGAAAACTTGAACATTGCTACCGAAAGTAGCAATGTTCTAGTTTTCATTTAACGTCCAAGTATTATTCGGTGCGATTAAGTTGGCGAATGTTTTGGTGTGTTGATATCACTCCTTTGAAGGGCCGAACCATTCGGAACTTGGCGACCCCTTTTACCAGTTTTGGTTTTTGATATGATATTACTCCTTTTTTTAAAATTGTGCATTGACTCAACTCCACTACCGTGCAGAAGAGTAATAAAGTGCCGCGTCAAAAAGAAATTGGTTTTCAACAATTTGCTACTACCTTTTGTCTATAGGCCGAACTGTTCTCAACTTAGTCACCTCTTTATCGGTTTTTGGTTTGGTATTAATTTTGTTGTAATTTGTTGTATTTAGTTAGTTTTGGTGTGTTGATATCACTCTTTTGAAGGGCCGAACCACTCTCAACTTGGTGGCCTCCTTACCAGTTTTTAGCTTTGTTTATGTTGCTTTGTTTTTACACTTAGTTTATTTTTCGTGAATTGGATGTGAATACCATTTCTTTGTAACGTTGTTTAGATTTATCGTGATACCTAGTATGTGCCTAGGCACACGTTCTCATTGTTGGAACTTTGGCCGTCCAATGAGAGACGATGCCAACAATACTAACAATGGTTATAAGAATGTTTTCGTACTTACGCGCCCTCCCACGCCATTCCTGTTACTTCCCCAGGCTGCAAATCATAAAAGGTAGGCAGTTCATATTGTACTTCACCCATTTATCCAGTTTCATAGCTCGAAGCCTTCCCGTTATCTCGGAATCGATGAATAATCACCCTATGGGATTTAACATGGGGATGAGCGGACTAGCTAGCTAGCTAGGTAGTAACACATTTTCAACGTTATTGCATTGAAAGCAGCATAGCTGGCATTCAAACACGAGTTAATTTTTGTCAGGTGGGTTATTGCTCTCGATTTCAACACAATTTAAGCTTTTGTATCGCATTATTATTTTTCCCCAAGTACCTGAAATGTGCCCAACTTTATGCTTCAAGATATAAGACACTGACGCTATGGCGTCGCGCTATAATGGTTTACAACCTCAACAATTGAATTGATGTGATGTTTGTTGTGATGTTTGTTGCCTAACTTGGCGCGACACACTAGCGTGTGTCTAGATTACTAGGAAACAGGCTTTGGGGCCTATTGTAGGCGAAGCGAATGGATCTTCATTTCAAACTTATATTTAGTTTTTATTTTAATGACGATACCACATTTGTTAACAATTCTTAAAAATCTGGGTGCAATACTTAATGGGCTTTGTTGAACTGTTTGCCTTTTGGTGTGACGCAGTGCTGTTCTTTGCTGTCCTTTTTCTTATTTTAGCCTTTTTATTTAATGTAGGCCTATGTTAGGTGTCAAATTTACGTTAACAAGCTTTCGTTTGCGCCAGCATTTAGTTTTTGTTTAGTTATTTGTAGCCTCCTTTTCGCAGCCAACACTGAAGACGAGGGCCATCGCCGCGAGTTAAAATAAAACAGCACGTAATAAGGCGTTTAACTGCAAGCCAAACAATCATCAGTACGATAGTTTTTAACAATAGTCAGAAGATTCAAAAGGTTCACAATACTGCTTTGGCATAAGATTTAACACCGCCACCAACGAAAATGTTGAGCTGGCACACCTCTATCACGCAATGCAAGAAAATATATTATTTCCTAACTCTATGACTGCTACAGCGATCTCTATTATATAATCTGAAAGAAATAACCATCACAATTTAGGTTTAAAATGTTTTAGCTTTTAGACCTAGTTTTAGGTTTTAGGCCTAATTTTTAGCGTTTAGGCCTAATATTTATCTACTTTCGTTAGTAGCAGCTTACAACAGTGGTTCGAGATTAAGCCTATTCCTTCATGCGATGCAACACGGTTTTGGTTTCGAGTCTTCACGTTACCGTGGCAACCAGGAATTGAGAGAGGTGAGCGTATTATTGTTTCGTGTTTCGTGCTTTCGTGCTTCGTCTGATGTCAATATCGGTTTATAATACCGCTTGGCCTTGATACGACGATTTCAGGTTTCATATTCGGGATTCCCAACGCTAGTGTAGACGCCACTTTCGTTGCCATGTTGAAATGAATAATCTTCAAAGCATTATATTTTCAAATGAAACTAACGTGTGTCGTTAATGGGATCCTTTTTGTTTTTATGGTTGCGTTTGTTACTGTAGTGGTTAAAAGCCAGCATCAAATTTTATTATTTCGTTGAGTTACGTCGAAAAAGATTATTAGCTAGAAAGAAGCAATCAAAGTTTAATTTGCCCCGTTTTTTAAAGTTCACTTGACTACCATTAGCATGGTGTATCTTCGTCGGAATTCCTTAACTATTCACGACTCCAAATTTACAATGGTGAGTGTTAGATATTAATTCGAAAATTTTAAAATTTCTACAGTAATAATTGTTCGATTTACGTCAAATTTTGGCTCAGCAATACTTATGGGGGTATAAAGCGTTGTGCAAAATTTCATTTCAATCCGACCTTTCGTTTGGGCTCCATCCAGACTAAAAAAATGCAACCAACAGACCAACGGACCAACGGACCAACCGACCAACCAACCAACATTTTGCAATTGGGTGTCCGTTATAGGCTACGCTTCGCTCGCTCGCTCCGCCAAATATGCTCGTTTTAGAAATTTATGGAGGGGTTGCCTGGTGACCAAGCGTCTGAAAGCAGAGACTGAGGTTGCGGTGCGGACACTCTGTCCTCACCAAGCGAGTTCCATGGCTCGATCACTCGATGAGCGAAGAAGTTTTTTCTAATCTCAGTATGTGGAATACCACCAGAAAGCTTGAGGGAGTGACCTCGAGTACGGGTAGACGTTGAAGTATCAAAAAGTGGAACGTCGACAGACAACAAACCCCTAACAATTTGACGTCAGAGTTAAATCTGTCCAGAGACGGCGTAGCTCCAAGGACTGTAGGCCAAGACAGGTCAGGCGATCAACATGAGAGATCTCACGGAGACCGGGTATACCACTTGTGAATTGTCGTAGCACCGCCTCATTACAATCAATGTCCTTAAGGAGGCGCGGTGACCAAACTGTGCTTGCATACTCCAATATTGGACGAACGTAAACCTTAAAGGCCCAGACCAGATTAGCAACTGAAGATTTTGCGAAGCAACGTTTCACAAAAGCCAGACGGGGATAGTCCAGAGCAGAGACCTTCGCGCAATGTAGAGATGAATTAAGATCCTTGATCAACCAGCACTAAAGTCTTTCACCATGGTTAAGGAATTTAATGGGTGAGAATCCAAATGGTAAACAAAGTCAGGGGTGGAATCACCGAAATGTAGGACACCACCTTTACCCTGTGATAAAGGGAGCTGCCAAGTCATGGACCAATTAAATATTGTATCGATGACTGATTGTAAAAAAAAAAAAACCCTCATAGAAATTAATAATTTTTGAACTTGATTTTACGTCATCCGCAAATTTAAAGCAAGGTCTGTCGTCCCAAACAGTCGTTGGCTTCAGATCATTAATGTCTATCATAAACAACAGTAGCCCCAATACGGAAGCCTGTGGAACCCCACTTATGACCCTTGACCTCGAAGATTTAGTAGAACCAATGACAACTGATTGTGTTCGATTGGACAAGAAGTCCCCGATCCAAGCCAGCAGATTTCTAATGTTTCATCGTTTGACGGCTGTCCAGTTCCGATGACGAAGACTGACAGCTATTATTTCCAAATGTATAAATAAACTAAATAATCAATCAAATCCTTTCCACCGGCCCATGCTATATTTACAAGAATTGTACACGGGACGACGCTACATATGTTATTTGCATTATATTAGGCCGTTATATATTTGCATGATCAGTCCTGTATTTGCTAATTAGGCCTATATTTGCATGATTAGTCCTATTTGCATGATTAGGTTACAATTGCTGATTAGGCCTATATATACAAATTATGACGCCTATATTTGAATGATTATGCCTGCAAGTTGCATGTTATAATTGAAAGCGAATGTTTATATCGTTAAGTTAACTACTGCAACAACTTTGTCCGTCTGTCAGTCGCCTTTTTCAACATCAGAACGGTGCGAGATAGAAACAAACGGTTTTCACCATCAGGTACTGTAGCGGCGGACGCTACGACGGCTGAGGTGCTTGTAGCGCCCCCGACATCCTTGGTTGACGAGTACTTCTTTGCATTAGGTTACGTGATTATTTCGACTTTACGACAATAAGCACAGCATGAGCTACAGTCCCGGCATGGGGGATGGAGCGTCGGTGTCCTATTCTAGGCCTAACCTTAATGCTTCCGGTAATACACTGCCACCAACGGTGGATTAATTTAATTGCTTAAACGAAGTATAAAGCTAAAATGGGCTACATAATAATTTACACTAGAAACAATTAAGCTTACTAGGGAACGAACCTGAGGTTTAAAAACTCTTGATTTTATTTTAAAACATCAGAATAATAAAAATAACACTTTTACATTTAGTTCACTAGTTCAGCTTTTGACAAGTTTGGCAAAAACAAATAAATCAAGAATTTACAGTAGAAATTCACTTGGATACAAGAACAACGATGTCTGTTCTTAAATACTTAATTTAGACAAGAAAAAGCATTTTTATCTTGGGTTCCTATCGAGGAATACCCAGCAAGCTGAACCGCGTCTGCTAAGTTACAACTATATTTGACAACTGTAGTTTTCAAGTCGTCCCACAGTTATTTTTCCTCGCGAGGATCAAACCGTCCCTTTGTTTACATTAAAGAATGAACAAAGTAAGAAACTGGCTTTTTAGAAAGAGATGCCTACTCTAACATTATGGTGGTAAAGACCAGCAATGCCGATAAGGCTTACCAACCATAAAGACTCCAAGCTAGAGGTTAATTTACTTTAGACTATAAATTTAGAATTGGGGGGGGGGGGTCCTAAAGATAAACTTCTAAAGTTAAACTAGTTTACTTACAACCACTACCATTTTGCCCGGCATGGCAATCCCGGACGTGACATTTCCACACCCGACCGGCGTGACCCTTCTAGCTTGAGAGATCTGTGAGCTGTGCTGACTGAGCTGTAGAGGGAGGGCAACTGGGGCTTTTTATGCTGAAGCAGCGGATTTTCTCTACCTAAGCGCGGACGCCGAGGAGAGCTACAGGGGTCTGATTGGTGGAGGGCCAGGAGAACAATGAGAAAGTCGGTAGAGCAAAGGGTTTTGGTGCAGAGCCGTTTGAAGGAGTAGGGAATGGTTAGAATCGACCAAATAGAGTTTTCAACTCTTGAACTTTGGGAAATGGTCTTTGCATTGGGAAATTGATTATAGATTGATTATTTACAAATGCACATCGTGAATTGGCTCGTGTTAAAGCTTAGTACATTGGTTTGGGTAATACATAAAGTATTACTATTAAATTTTACAAGCTTTAACTGAAAACTGCAGTGTTACACACCACAACTAGTTTTGGCGGGGGGGGGGGGGATTGTGGATTCGAAGTTTTTAAGCACAGTTTGACTTTCGGATTGTATGAAAACAGATCTTTTATAAATATCTTTTGGTTTTTAATAGTAGAGCAAGCTAGTAGCAACATTCGGATGGGTCAGTCAGGTTTTGTAGAGAATTAAAACAAAACATATATACACAAAAATTCGTGTCCGGTGATTGCCGATGTCTGTATATTTTGGACTAGTGGTAGCGTTTTGGGGGCAAAAGATTATTATTAAGAATGCATAAAAAGAATAAATATATTAGCTTAGAGAATGCTATAACGCATTTAAGTTTGAGCAAAATAAATAACATCAAAGTTAAAGGACAGGCGACGATCGCTATGGAAATTTGTCATAAAGGTTGCAGCTGTTCTACATAATAAAAAATATCACACTCAAAGTTGTCTGTACAATTAAGTAGGAGGTTAAGTACCTTCGCAGAGGAAGCTCCTCCTCTAAAACACTACACTAATGTTTTCGGCTTTATGCCTAAGTGAAAATAAAAAGTAAATACAAATTTTTACAAGTGGCGAAAATGGCGTCTCGTGCGCTACGGTAATTTTACGGCTTCAGTTTCGTGCGTTTTTCTAAATGCTGTAGAATGACTTCTAGAAGGAATTTTCGTGATCTGATGAGACGGATTGGTCCATTTTCTTGGGAGATACAGGCGTTTGAAATTTGGGGTTTTTCCCCGGCCGAGGCATTTGGGCGCTCAAAGAAAAAAAAATTTCTTCGTTTGGCAAAACGAAGGTTTTTTTTCGGCGGTCCAAGTTTACAGTACAGCGACCAAAAATTAGTTGAAAAATACGGCAATTTAAAACATCGTTGGTTCCATACAGCTAATAGGCCTTCTCGACATAAATCAATCAAATAGTAATATTTGATTGTCGCATTTAAACACTACAGGAAGCCACGCAACCGTAAAAACAAAAGGATTTCCTTAACGACACACACTAGCTTCATTTAAAATAGTCTCTACACCGTGTTGCAGGGATGAATAGGCCTACTCTCGAACCAAATAATCCGTTAGTTGCTAAATGCGAAATTAAAACGGCGGGTAAGAAAAATAGGCGTAAATGCTGAAAATTCGGTCCTAAATAATGTTGCCAAGGCAACGTCAAGTCTCTGCACTGGGTTGCGTAAATGAATAAGTCTACTCTAGAACCCAATTCTCCAATCAGGCCTAAAATTTGACAATACTCCTAAAATCTAAAACTAGGCCTAACAGCTAAGACATTTTTAACCGGCAATTGTGATGGTTACCACTTTTAGATTATATGGTAGAGGGCGTTGTAGCTGTGAGTGATAGAGGTGTGCGCCTCAACATTATCGTAAGTGGCGAAAGTGTACAGAAGACCGGTTGTGGCTAGGTAGTCGCTGCAGCAGCTTGTTTTATCAAATGTTGCATTATGGGTGATGATGACACGTAGGACAGTCTGAGTGGTAGCCAGTTAAACAGTTTTGCACAAAGAAATGAATATTTAGTTTTGGCAAAAGCAGTCGAAATTGTTGTCTCGGGAAAATTGACAGTTGTCAGTTGGGTAATGACATTTTTTTGCGTAATATTTCAAAAGTAAACTGACTTTTATCTGAGTAGGCTAAACCTTGAAACCAGAACTTGGCTTCCGAATTTAAGTTTACGAGATCTTCAATCACGCTGCAAGTTTGGCAGCTCGACGCCCACCTAACGAAGGCTCGCGCTAACGAAACGCAGCTTAGGTGTTGAAAATCTGCCACAGGTGTGGCAGGGCCCCCACGAAGCGTAAACGAAAGCCACTTCGTGATTTAACGGCGAACAGACGCGGAGACGGACGTTACCAAAATAAATAGTTCCTTCTTTCGCCACCAAACAACAGCTCGTTTCCGAGGAGGCGCTGATGGACACGTGGTTAAGTTATGTACCGTGCTGTAATATACGATGGCCGCGAATGACGGCTGTGAGGAAAATGTTTTCCGTTTTCTCTCCGTCAACAGCTTGAGGGTCAAGCTCGTTAGCCTTAAAGCTTGCAGGAGGAATTTAATACGAAGTCCGTCGTGGAGATCCACTGAACGTTACGTATACTCAAAAGCTTGAAGCGATCTCCCATTAATTGGCTGATGTTTGAACAGTCAAGCTGCGTCTCAAGATAGCCTCAAGAATGCGACGTCATCGTTTGTCCTCAACAAGTCTTTAACAATTCAACAATCAAACTTTAGATTAAGTTGAAACAGTAGCGTGCGTGCACACACCTCCAAGCGAGAGGGCAGGGACAATTTTAGAAAAAGGGTTTTTTCTTGTTTTTTTTTCTCCTCACTCTCTTTTTTTCCCCCTTTTTTTAGCCTGTTACTCTTTTTCCCTTTTTTATTTAGCTTGTCGCTCTCTTCTTTACCTTTTTTTTAGCCTGTCGCTCTCTATTTTACCTTTTTTCAGCCTGTTACTCTCTTTTCCCTTTTTTTTAGCTTGACGTGCTCTTCTTTACCCTTTTTTCTAGCCTGTCACTCTCTCTGTTACCCCTTTTTAGCCTGTCGCTCTCTTCTCTACCCTTTGTTTAAGCCTGTCACTCACTTTTTTACCCTTTTTAGCCTGTCACTCTCTATTTTACCTTTTTTCAGCTTCTCGTGCTCTTTTTTACCCTTTTTTAGCCTGTCACTCTCTTTGCCTTTTTTTTAGCTTATCGCTCTCTTCTCTACACTTTTTTTTAGCCTGTAACTCTCTTTTTTACCCTTTTTAGCCTGTCACTCTCTTTTCCTTTTTTTTAGCTTGTCACTCTCTTCTTTATCCTTTTTTTAGCCCGTCATCCTCTTCTCTACCCTTTTTTAGCCTGTCATTCTCTTTTTTTACCTTTTTTTTTAGTCTTTCATTCTCTTTTCCCTTTTTTTTTTATCTTGTCGCTCCCTTTCTTTACCCTTCTTTTTAGCATGTCACTCTCTTTTTTACCCTTTTTTAGCCTGTCATTCTCTTTTTTACCCTTTTCTGCCACTTTCCTGGTCGTCTCTACGCCCCTTTTCTGGTTGCAGCCCCAGCATTTGTCACCTCAGAAAAATAAAATAGGGTATATTTTTTTTTATACAAAAAGGGGAAAAACGGAGTTTTTTCAGAAAAGGGCAGGGCAATGCGGCCCCTCCCTCCCTGCGCACGCCACTGAGTTGAAAAGTATTTTACGTATTGTTAGGCTATTAATCACATTCAAGCTAAATTGTCCCTCTCAACGTCGTAGGGCAGACAACCAAATTTGGGTTCGTGCTCCCTTAAAAAATCAAAGCAAAGCAAAAAGCGAATTTAACACCGAGTTAACAATGAACGTTTGTCATGCATTATTGCAACCCAAGAAGCAAGCCGACTTGAGTCACGCCCCCCCCCCCTCCCCCCACCTCCACCTCAACCCCACCCCTCCGATAGATCAATCCGTCGGGGCTAGCCGGCCCAAATAGCGAGAGAAACTTGGTAGGACAAGAAGCGCCAATAACCTTCTTTCGGGTCACAAAACTACTTCCGGTTTAAGCCACAGGCAAACACAGGAGACGGCCATGCCGCAGGAAGTGACGTCACAAACCCGAATCCTACGAAGAAGTCGATCTTAAACAAGATGCAAAGCGCATGTGCCGACATTTTGCAAAGAACGCCAGCCAGAAATTTAAAGGTGTTTGTGACCACGCGAGCCCAACAACAAACCAACCATTAACAAAGTATGGTCCCCTATTGTTCATTATTTATATAAATGACCTTAAATTCGCATTTGATAACACCTACGGTTTTAAATTTGCCGACGATATAAAAATCGGGGCAGAAAATACTTGTTCGGGCCAATCTTTGGCCTGGGCGGAAGAAATCTTGCAAGTCAAGACGTGGTCCGAAACTTGGCAAATGCCACTTTCGGTGCATAAGTGCCTCTCTTTCCATGTTGGAAACTCGAATGACCGCCACTGCTACTTTCTTGAAAATGCTGTCTTACCATCACTTGATGAAGTAAAGGACCTTGGCATTTGGTTTACGTCAGATCTGAAGTCATCCCTTCATTGCCAAAAGATCTGTGCAATGGCATTTAAACGTTTGGCTGTTGTCAACAGGTGCTTTATTTCTGGAAATCTGAAAACAAAAATTTGGGCATTCAAAGTCTTCGTTCGTCCCATTTTGAAATATGCATCGCCCGTTTGGTCTCCTTATCAAGCGAAGGACATTGATCTGTTGGAGTCGGTCCAGCGTAAATTCACCAAAAGACTGCCAGGCTTACGGGACCTTCACCACACGGAAAGGCTTTCTAGATGTGAATTGGAACTTCTAGAGCTACGTAGGATTAGGTCGGACTTGGTCCTAACATATAAGATTTTTCATGTTCTTACGTCGATCAGTCTTCCGTTTTTGATTTTGCACCTTCGGTACACTTCACTAGAGACACTTCCGTGGAAACTTGCAATACAGGAGTCTAAAACTAATTGTAGAAAGAATTT
Organism: Lithobius niger; assembly: GCA_023313725.1. NCBI lineage: Eukaryota > Metazoa > Arthropoda > Chilopoda > Lithobiomorpha > Lithobiidae > Lithobius > Lithobius niger. The sequence goes on along the minus strand of JAHWFP010049462.1, from coordinate 31,155 downwards.
TTTTTCGCTTCGAGTCGTCAGAATTTGGAATGCCCTAAGCTCAGAAATTGTGGAGAGAAACAGTGTACAGAGTTTCCGCGAGTCGCTCTGCGGAGAACTCCTGCATTCGTTCCTGGTCACACCGAATTAAATAGGAGTTTTTAGATTAGGCCCGGAGTAAGCGGCTCACCACCTTCCGTCTCCTGACCACGTTATGTGGCGAATTTTATTTTATTAGAAGCATAAGGACCAATCAGAGCACGCCAGGAAAGCGCATCTCATGGCGACGAGTGGATTGATCAAAAAACGGAAATTAATGAAGAAGAAAAATCCCCATGTTATTATTATTTTCTTTTTACCAAAGTAGATGTTTTTTTTCCGTTGTTTTAACGTAATTTTGTTGTTGCTATCTCGATGACAATGCCCAACAATTGTAAAGAGAGCTGTTAAAAAAAAACTCCCCGGTGTGAAAATCCACCAATCGCATCGTTGAGATTCTGTTCGGGCTAATTTGGCCTAAGAGAGTTTCTGACATTAAATCATGGCACGAAAACAGCCATTCAGCGCGACTCACACCGCCCAGAACGTGTAGTGAACCATCTTCACCATCGAGTCGTTCATCTTTGAGCTGGCCCAACACCATCCCCCAAACTTTCTCTCCTAAACCAAGGTCGAGTGGAACGATAGCATATAGGAAGGTGGGACCTTCCCAAGTTCATTAAGTCGCTTTCCCGCCAATATTCACGTGTGACGTCACTGGCTCTGGTCTGGTTTGCCTTGTCGTAAGCTGTAGAGATACATTGTGACGTCAGTGAAGGCAGCAAAATCAACGGCCACTGGAAAAGCTCGGAAGAGACCCCCCCCCCCCGCCATGTCCCAAACCAACCTTTTAGGCCCAACTCATTATGAATTTTAACCCTAACTCCCTAACCTTAATGTTGACTAGGCCTACCCTAACATTCACAGGTAGGCGTAAGGTTCATACGGTGGAAGTACGGTTCACATCAACGTACACATACCCTGCATAGTTTCACGTTTCAACTCCACCTCATCATCTAGCAGATACCCAAGCCTTTGAGTCCAGCCTTTGAGTCAGGCAAGCTATTAAACATCTTAAACAATTGAAACACCACGACAGGTAGAATTCATTTTAAGATCCAAATGCGTTGTGTTCGAATCACATCACCCCATTCAAAAACTCAAGCCTGAAATCCTTTCAGAGCAGCGGTGGACATCACCCTTTAACCTGAACACCAATTTCCAATTCCTTCCGTGATTGCTGCAAGCTGCTACCCGTGGATGCAAGGAGAAAAGACAACAAGGAAACGCCAAGGGAGCGCGCCTTTTTCGGGAAACAGTTGTTTTCAGAAATAAGATGTTTACGACGGACTTTTTTTTGCGAGGGTGCATTACTTGACTTTCAAACTCTGTCTTTGTGTCAATGTGTCAGTATTTCTAGTCAGTATATGTCGGTCTGTCAGTATCACTTTCAATCCGCTTATCCCGATCAAAATAAAATTTGGTACGCAGTTAGGGATACGTTAGTCAGGTTTGTTAAGCCTTTTCTGAATGCGGAAACGCTATGTAAACGTTCGCTACGCTCTTCGCGTCTATCACCACTAGGCAAAACTAGTTCAGTTTACATATATATATATACATATTTGGTTGAGTTTAGATATTGGGCACCTCGCCTATTGTTATCTCATTGTTACATGTTGCAGCATTGTAACATTTTGACAATGTTAGCCGCTCCGCCGCCTCCTCCAGTTGCAGTACCATCAGTTTAGTATGGGGTGGAGTAACTCTGTTAACTGCTTAGGATGTGGTAAGGAAGACTCTGCTGCCCATTTTCTGCTTTGTTGCCCAGAAGATGCGTCTGCAAGGAAAAAATTGCTTTTATGGATTCATAAGAGTGACTCCCTCTCAGATCTTCTATGTTCTACAGTGCCGAGGGGCTCGGTTAAGTGCCTGCGTGCTATTGCCGGTTGCCACTCAGCCAATGCGTTCCTGTAGGTCTGTGTTTCCTCTGCTGTTCTTGTCTCTGTGATCTGTAGTTTGTGCGCAGTAGTTGTTGTTGGTGGCTCTGGGTTACTTTAATGCTTTGTATGCTTTGTGCCGTTTGTATTATGGTATAGGGCAGTGACATAACGTAGTATTATTGTATATAACTCTATGGTGGAGCCGGTAACTGGGATAGCTGCAAGGGGCACTGGAGGGGAAAGAGAAGGTCGTCTTACTGAAGCCAATGCTATTAGACTGGATTTCTTAAGCCTATAACGCGCGATTTTTGTTGTTGGAGAAAACAACGTTTTTTTAAGCCTAAAAAATCCGCTTTTTTTTGCGTGCATCCTTCTCCAGATCATCGCAGTGCGTGACTAATAGCTTCAAGACGATCCATGCTTTCTGTAATTTCTATGTACTGATTATTGTACTGATCATTCTGATGTACTGGTTATTTCGACGCAAACTAATTGCAAATGTTGCTCACAGTTCGTTCGTCACATTCCTCAGCACATCTACATTTCACCTACATCATTCCAAACATACGATTTGTTTGTTTGCACGTTTGAACGTCTTCTCCTCCAGAAGTAATCCCCTACGAAGGTGAGAAATGAATTACGGATAGAGCAAAACGGAACACACATTGAAACGGTTTAGTTTACATAGAAATCGCTCACTTTGCTCGCTCAATCCACGCACCTCCGTGCCACAGAAACACGAAAGTTTGGCACCCTTTTAAAACCAGGTCTATGGGTCTGATTTTTCATGCGTCGAATCAGTTGTTACAAAACCAATTTTAATGATCTATATGTGGTATGTTGCAAAATACGTCGTCCTTTTAGGCTATTTTTTTCCGTGTATCCTTTTCCAGATCATCTCAGTACGTAATTAATAGTTTCACGATTTGTTTGTCATTAAACCCGTGTACGACGTCATGAACAAACATCAAGAGGGTTAAAAAAATTTGATGTTATTTTTTCAGGTTCTTTCGTGTATTTGAGGGTGATAATATCAAGTTACAGCGATGAAAATAGGCCTATACTGAGCGCAATTTAATTATCTTTCGTTTGGTCCTACTTCCATCTTTGTAGGTGCTTTGCTTCCAGAGGAGTAGAGGTACAAACACACACGCACACACGCACATCATACGTTCTTAATGATGTAGATATTGGGAAATAACTGCAGATTACGAAACCGACAAGAATTGCGAAAAATCTGTATTGAAACTACTTACACATGGTTACTACAGAACGTAAACCCTACATGCAACTGATGAAACACGTCGAAAACGATTTGAAGACTCTGCAGTGTAAAATCAGCCTATATCACTTTTCACACAGCTACGAGATAAAATTTTCGTCGGTAACACTACTAACTAGTCCAGGATTACACCCGTACACTGACAAAGAGAATTTCCTAAAAAGCACCTGAGAGTTCATCAACCCACACCAAAACCAACAGCATCCACAGGAAGTGACGTCATACGTCACTAGTTTGGAACAAAGTTGATTGATGCGCCGATGAGCAAAATGGCGGCCAATGTCAAGACAGCAGTGTTTTGAGAATACATGCTCACCATTGTTATCTCACCATTATTTGCTCACCATCGTTTGCTCACCATTAACAGCTGTGTTGTTAAGGACGTTGCGATGGGATTTAAACCAAATACCACCTGGATGATCAGGGATGGAAATAACCAAATTCCTATACATTGTGATTAGATGGATTGTATGTAGATTGTGATTAGTTATGGTTCCTCGATATTTTCCAGCTCTCGCTACGAGCCAGATAGGTAGTGTAGTTACATCCTACAAGATGGCGACACCTTCATTTTCGTATGCAAAGTAATGGCGGCCATACGCAAATGACGTCATGCACGTTTTGTCAATTTTTGGCTCCCTTTCCCCTCACACTTTGCCACAACCTTTGCATTACCACCAGCAGACAATGATGTCACAAACGTCAGACATCCTCCCACTCCGTTACCGATGAAGAGGGTAATAATTTGGGAAATTTCGGCGAATTCTTTTCGTGAAATTCATGAAATTAGTCCAGAGTTTACAGTTTTGATGTTATTGTAATTTTTATGTGTGACTCCCTAAATTTACTGCGCCCTACCCCCTTGTTCGAAACTGTTGCTCCATGAATCCGCCGCTCTTGCATGAAGTCGTATTGTCTCCGGTCCCATGGCACCATAAGCCCAGAAGGACGCAAAAAGTCGCGTGGTGGCGCCCTCCACACGCCATCTGTTAACGAAAGCTTTGGGGCCCACCATGTCCACACAGATGTGTTCCACAGAACCAAACTCACCCCAATGTACACACTCATGGTTTCATTTAACGAAAATCTCCCAGCGTTACACTCCTTACGGAGCACTAACAGGAGTGCACAATACGGCGCAGTTTCAAACGAGGGTGTTCCAAACTCAAAATCTGAAAATCGAAACACATCGGAAGGGCAGGGTGGCAGGAAGTTTAGATTTAAGGAGCGTCAATTTACAACCGTGTTACAAGATTGTGGATTTGAGAAGCCTAATCCAAATCCAAACCCCAAACTTTCCGAATTCAATCATCTTCAGTCGTAACCATTTTGTACAAAACTTCCAAGCAACACGAGCCACTATTCTTTAAGAACACCTATCCCTCTCGCAGGCTATTGGGGTGTTCCTCAAGTACCCATTTTAGGTCCGACCCTTTTCCCCATTCATTCTATTACACATCTTCTCAGCTAGCACATTGCCTTGCGCCATTCCTGACCTGATCCCGGTTCGCAGTCATCCTTCTTAAGCTTCTAACGAGCCCCAACGTGGACCTCAGCCCATCTTGTTTACCCACACATCTCGCAGGAGGGCGACTCGACCTCTGATTACTGCGCGCGCACGTGCCACGTAACGGTCCCACTTGCGGTTTGGGGGTTTCGAAGCTCGCTGCAGAGAAACGCACGGAAAAGGAAGAAAGTGGGGACGAATTTACCGCACGGTAATGCGTGGTGCAACTTCACACCGACGTATTTTCAGGCTTGGTCTTTAAGCTGGACGACATGAAGGCCCAAAAATGTGTATTAATTAACCACAAAATTTAAAAATGCTTTTTAAGTGTGAGAAATACCACGTGTTGTGCTAAAACCAAATGTAAATTCAGTTCAGAAAATCAGAAATAAAAATAGAACAAGACGGCGCTACTGGTGGTCACTCCTCACCCATTAGACACGACAAAAATCCGTAAAAATTATCATACAGAGATTTAAACACAAAAATTAAGGTGAGACGCAGAGGCAACGGAAGAGAGTAAAGCATTCCAAGAACGGACCACTCGCTTCGTAAAAGAATTGTAGTAGAATTTGGAGTGAAAGTGCCGTCTATAGAGCAGTGACATTTGCCGCCACATTGGCACCAGTATGGGTTTTGGAGGGCATAATTACAAGGTGCACTACATAAAAATGGAGGGAAAAAGAACGGAAGAGCGGATTTCTTAGGCTTAAAATAACGTTGTTTTCTCCAACAACAAAAATCGCGCGTTTTAGGTCTAAGAAATCACTCTTCACACCATCGGCTTCAGTATGACGCCCTTCTGTTTTTCTCTGCAGTGCCCCTTGCAGCTAACCCATTAAGGCCACAGCATAGAGTTATATACAATAATACTACGTCGTGTCACTGCTCTATATGCGGAAACGATAACCACAAGTAATGTACACCCGGCACTAAAAAAGGGGCAGAGTTAGCGTCTAGAAGAGGAAGGAGGATGTAGAACACATAGGCACCCCCAAGTTAGACACGGGACAAATAGGCACTCTGACAAATAGGAACTCAGACATATACACAGCGGACAAATAGGCAACTAGTTAAAAAAAATAATTTTGTAAGTGGGACGGATTGTCCTCAAATTCTGTATCGTTTGTTTTATGATCTGGAACACTTAGTAGTGTGTGTGTGCGGGGGGGGGGGGGAAGGAATTTTCGTGGTGAATACCACGCTTGATGCGGCTAACACATAGCATTGGAGACGCTATTGTAATAGAGATGCCAGCAAATCTTTAGCAGTTTTGAACGTTACGAACATTTTTATGACAAACTTTTTTCTCCCCCACCCTCCAATTTGAGGACAATCCATCCAATTTTTTTAAATTAAAAAACTTGGTGCCTATTTGTCTAGTGTCTATGTGTCTTGGCGCGTATTTGTCCCAGTGACTATTTGTCCGAGTGCCTATTTGTCCAGTGCCTAAATTGGGGTGCGTATGTGTCCGGTGCCTATGTGTCCGTGTATCAGAAGAGGAGTAACTTGATGGGTAAAACCTATTTTGCATCATCAGAGCATGCCGCCTAGCAGAAGTAATAGTACCAGAGTTCCAACGCGCATCACGAACCTTGTGAGCAAGCGCCGCCCACTGCTCACAGTGGTTGGCTACGCTACCAGCCACGAGAATGCCAGATCGAATCCCACGGCCTACTCAGGATATACATAGGAGCAAACGTAGGCGTTACGATATGGTAGAGAGGATATACATATAATTCGAGCCTGTTTTCATCAGTGACTTAAACTTGCCCCACCAGTGATGAATTTGAGATTGGTCAAATTATTAGGTTGTTAAAATTTAACGTCACGCTCACATAGCTCAGCATGGAATGATGGAATAGGACTCGGTTGTAGGCTTATTTTGTTGCGTTTCGGAACCCGAGATAATGATTAATACGGACGGTGTGACGTACTCAGGGAGTAAACAATTGAAGTCCAAAATAATCTTAAAGCCAATTTACTCCTTACTGCACAGCTAGGGGACTATGCACTGAGAACACATATTAGGCATAAAATACAAGTTTAGGAGCTTGGTCTTATCCTGAGCTGAGTCCAGGGAGACAACCTTTCGAGATGTCTGTCCCACACCAATTGGCTTCCCATGGCTCTAACTGGTTTGAACAATAGAGTATAGCCTCGTTCCCGGCTGTTGGCGTTCGGCCAAGTTCCGGTGTAGACGGAAGCTGACAGGACGCCAAGCAGCTTATGTAACTGCAAGGTGCACCATGTGCGTTCACACAAGGTGCGCCCTGCTATTCGTAAATAGCGTGTTACAACGGGGGGGCATTCGTATTGAGACTCTTAGAGGTGAAATTCTTTGACCGTCGTAATACAAACTGTTGCGAAAGCATTTGTCAAGAATGTTTTCATTAATAAAAAAACGAAAGTTAGAGGTTCGACGGCGATCAGATACCGACCTAGTTCGAACGATAAAAACCATAAAAACTTTGATTTTTTTTTGCCTTTGCTTTTTGCCTTGCATTCCTTTTGCATTGCCCGTTGTCATGCTAAAGCTTCGGTATTTTTAATCGTACGCCACCTGGATTAGCGTAGCTGTAATAATGGGTCACTGCTAGTTGCTGGGCGCTTTGCTGGTGTTGATGGCCTTCAGGTACGTGCACCCAAACTCTGTTGTAAAAAAAAAAATTGTGATCGTTCATGTCACCTAATAAAAATTGCTGCGATAAAAATAAATAAAAAAACGACGCTCTCCAGCATACACAAATTGCACTAAATTGCCTTAAAATCATTCAGCCTACGGGGTCTCCTGCTGGTTGAACCTTGCTAAGGGAGCTTACAGCATGCCCCAATATCTAGGAGGGTCAAGCAGGACACCAGTCAACATTTCCTTAAAAAGGCCCTGAGTTGAATGGCACTGTTTAAGACAATTTTCAAGCCGGTTAAAGCAACAGAGGTTGCTGAGGGGAGACACACTTGGGAGCCGTAATCAAAACAGCAAAATGAAAGTTTTAAATAAAACGGTCTACAAAGAAAGAGCTAAATAGACGAAACGTTTAAAAACAAAGTGTGCCTTAAAAATAACTGTGAACATTTTGAGTATATGAAGGGTACATTTGAAATAATCTTCAGTAGTAATGCCAAGGTCAATATGACTTGTCACGGTAGCACTCACCTTATCATGTTGAAAATAGAGACAGGGAATAGTAAGGATCGCTGTGGCCAAAATTACTGAGGACGTCATATTTACTGATATTAAACTGAACAGAGTTGGCAGAGGCCCAATTTGCAATAGGGGACATGTCATCTTGAAGATATTATATGGCAAGAGATTGAATCAGTAAAAAATTTCAGGTCGTCGATAAGCATAGCGGCGTCACGTGAATGGATGACAAAGGATAGGTAAAAAACAAAAATATTAAAAAGAAGCGGACCAATAATGGAACCCTGTGGGACACCAGTACTACGATGGCACCAGGAAGCAAGTGAGCCACGAAGAACAATGGTTTGGCGTTTAGCCGGTATGTAAGAACTGATGCAGGAAAGAAGCTTAGAAAGAAGCTTAGAATGTTGAGACATAATCAAGGCCGAGCTAAATTCAAAGACGACGTACGGTCACAAGAAAGAACAAAATCTTCAAGTTTTATAATGAGAATTACCCATGGTCTGACTCACACACGTAAACTCGGCGTTAAGAAGAAATACAAGCTAGACTTTACACGTTCGCATGGAAGTTTCATGATTCAGGGAAGAGTTTTGTTGATTGAGATGGCGAGTGAGACTATGACTGTCACAAGTTACTATTTAATAAAAAAAAAAAAAGAGTTTTCGACCCGATATGGGTCCTTTGATGCTAACTTGGCTGCGGACGCAAGATGGCCGCTTTCTAATAATGAAAATCTTTCGTGTTCTACTGCAAAAAATGCTAAAAAACCACGAAGATGTAGCCATTTAAAGCAATTAAAACAGTTGTTTGATTGCAAATAAAACTGATGTTAAGTTTTTTTTCACGAATTTGAGCAATTAACGACAATCGCCTGTGCGTGCAGCAGTGATCAGTTTATTTTTTATGCACGATGCGTAGTTTGCTATGCACTAATATGACGCTATGAAGATTTTTTGATCATCAAGCAATAGTCACTTACGCAGTTTAATGATTTGGTTGATGTCGTAAAAGACTATAGGCCTACCATAGAGTTTGCACAAGGTGGTTGAAGTCCTTGAAAGTACTTGAACTTGTTGAGAAACAACTGAAGGCCTTGAAAGACTTTTTTTTTTGTCAGAATTCAAAATAATCCCGTTATACCTTTGAGCAAGATAAAGACAAACTTCCAATCCGTTTTAAATAACTTGCATGTTTCTCGATAAAGTCTGGTAAAAAAATGCCGAAGGGGAAAAATATTCCTGGTGAAACTCCTTACTTGGTGAAATTCGAGCCAAGGCAGACGTAACCTAACCAACGTATAACAGTATACCACATCACGAAACAAAATACCAAAAAAAAATTATTTTTCTTCTGGCTTTTTTTTCTGCGCACTATTGAAATATGAACATTTTGGTGTTTGGGGAGAGGTGCCAACCTTTCGCCAGTAGTAGGGTTGGCTGTAAAAGTTAAATTTTAGAAATTCAAAATGTAACAGTGCTGAAAAGTTAGCTTTTAGCATCACTAATGCACCCCCAAAAATGTTATCACTCTGAAGTCATGACTTGACGTGCCACAAAGGGCTTGAATTCAACATTCGTTACGGCAATGGGCGAAACGGCGAAAAAGGCAAAATGATGAATTGATTGGTTTAAAATTTAATTTTAACATTATCTCATTTGATATTCGCAGAAACCATGTAATTAAAAGGAATTTCATTTTTGTTCAAAACTATGGGTATAATTTAACACCAAAAGCAAGCTAAAATAGTCATTTCTAGTCAAAAGTTTGGCCCATAACCTCATTATGACTAATCTGGAAAAAAAAATTAAAATCCTTGAAATTGCAGTTACCTTTCATGGTTTCTGATATTATCAAACGAGATAATGTTAAAATTTTAATTTTTGCCTTTTTCGCCGTTCTGACCATTGACGTACAAAGGTAACCTTCGTGTTAAACCTTCGTGGCACTTCAAGGCATGATCCCAGAGTGATAAAATTTTTTTTGTGTAGTAGTGATGCAAAAAGGGCAACTTTTTAGCGCTATTACATTTTGAATTTTCTAAAATTTTAATTTTTTAGCCCACCCTAACCAGTAGGGTCTATCTGAAGATGAGTAGCCCTATTTTAGTACTTTTGTGGATTAATAAGAGGCCTTGAAAAACTGTGTTGTTTTCGGAAAAGTCATTGAAATTATATTAATTTTGGAAAAAGTCCTTGACAAATTGTATTAGTTTTGGAAAAAGTCCTTCAAAAATTATATTAATTTTTGGAAAAGTCCTTGAAAAATTGTATTGGTTTTGGAAAAAGTTCTTGAAAAATTGTATTAGTTTTGGAAAAAGTCCTTGAAAAATTGTCTTAGTTTTGGAAAAAGTCCTTCAAAAATTATATTAATTTTTGGAAAAAGTCCTTGAAAAATTGTATTAATTTTTGAAAAAGTTTTCGAAAGTGCTTGAATTTTGTGTATTTGTGATCGTGTGAGAAGACTGCACCATGTTTATTTATGTATTTATTTATATACTTATTCACTTGAAATAACAGGAAGTCTGATTGATCCTATATTATTACTGCAACAATAACGATAACAACATAATGTAACAAAATCAGTCGGATGTTTTCCCTTAAACTCGCTCGTTCTTTGTGTAGGCAAAATATAAGCCCCCTCGCCACTATGAGGATTGGCATCTAAACTGGCTAACACAGAGCACTCACGAGTTCAGAAACGTTCGTGTTTCAAAAATATAATTTATAACTACACTTGCATTCTGGATATTGCAAGGAACAAAATTCATAAGCAAGCATGCCCCTTTAATAATAATGCCCATTCTTTAAATTCACATTTAAATGAGTTAAATTTATAAAAAAAATTCCTCGGCAACCATTTGCAGAACAAACGGCACATTCAGCAGTCACGAACAAGGCAGCTATTACGAGAATAATTTGCAAGCGCCGAACTGAATAAAACCGGAAGGAACAAAAAAAAAAAAAAACCAATGGAAAAAACATAGCGCGCAAAAAAAACCCAACACCCTTAAATTACTAACTTAATGTTGTCGGGAACGCGTACGTGCTTCGCCTGTCAACTCTGCGCGACAGTCCTCCCGTGACTTAGGGGTTGTCATTAAAGCTCTGCTGTTGAATGAAATTCGCGTTAACGTTAAGGCCATTAAAATAAGTCACGTTCCCCGGACTTTTCAAGGCGACACCTTCAATGAGGCGTTCAAGTCGCCTTTACGAATTCTAATCCCAAATACTCGAACGAAACGTCACGTTGAGCGAATACCGGAATTTGGATGGCCTTTGTCATTGCATTCAGCGTCACCCGCAAAGTTGTGGGCCCCCGGGCTCCGAACGTTCCAATCCACAATGCATATTTCTTCGCAACACGTCATTTGCGGGGCTGTATATGCGCTACAATTTAGATCGATGCCGTCCAAAGTCGTTTTGGCGGATCGTCGAGGGGTTGGACTGAGCGGATTCGGGTGGGCGTAATTGAAGCAGTGAATAACTTGATTTGGGCAACTCTACGGTACTGAAACGGTTTCTCCCCATCTCCCTTCCCAGCGGGTCGTCTTTATGTACTAGTCAGGATTCTTGTGGTATTCAGTCGATTTCCCCAACGGGGCAGTTGATTAGTCAGGACTTTACACGCTCTTAAATTCAAATAGAACAATTAAAATAGGTTGCGTTTAGCATTTTACACAATAAAAAAGACGATTTGAAATTTACCAATTTTAGTACCATTTCCTGTCACTAGATGTCGCTGAGGCAATGTTTTTAAATTTATTTGCATGTTTTTTTTTTTCCTGAAAAGAAAAAAAAGTTTGATAAAAAAAAATACGGCAAAAATATAAATCGGAAAAATTCACGAATGTATTTAAACCCCAGTTAGGTTAACTCTATTTGCTAACAACGCCATCTAGTGGCAAGAAATGGTATTAATATTGGTAAAATCTCAATTTTTTTTTTATTGTATAACATGCTGTATGCAACGGATTTATTTGTGCTTACTCTCCCTATATTTAAAATACGTTTGAAGGCTGTTTGTCTCCCTAATTTCCTGCATCTATAGAGTATGTAACTAAAGTGTGCGCGGCCTATCTTGAGTTCTCCGCAGAACTAACACAGATAATCGATTGTACGTTTTTGGTAGCAGAGTGCTTTGTTGATATCCAAGATGGTTACAAAAACAATGGCGGCCGTCGATTAAAGCCGCCCCCCACCCCCCAGGAAGACGTAGTCGCTCGTAAAATACTTTCAGGACTCAAGATACGCCGCGCACACAAATAGATCCTGCACAATGGTTTCTTTTAATGTTTTTTTTATGTGTTAGTAATGACGAAACAATAATTTTGTGTTTTTTTAAGAACTGGACTGGTGCAAGCCGGATGCCCTTCCTTGTTCCCTTTGCTATTGCGCAAATAAATCTTAATTCTTATACAGGGTGGTACATAAAGTACTGCAAAAACATAGGCCTAAAATAGGCCTATAATAGGCCTAAGTATAGCTTCAAAGTTCGTAGGTCCATTACAAAACTTTCAACATGTTACGAATTATCCTTACTTTTATGGCATTAGGTGTGACATTATTGTGTACTCGGCGTATCTTGAGTCCTGTAGGTATTTTATGAGCGGCTATGTCTTCCTGGAGGGAGCGACTTTCATCGACGGCCGCCATTGTTTTTGTAACCATCGTGGATATCAACAAGGCACTCTGCTACCAAAAACATACAATTGATTGATTATCTGTGTCGTTCTGGGGCGAACTCAAGATAGGCCGTGTACACTATAGAGATGTGTTGTAGGTGAATTGTTGCGTGTATGTCTGTGGTGTACATCTTTAGCCGCATCTGCTCAGTTTGTTATTCCACATGCTCCACTTTTATTTTTTTCTCAGTCATGTGTTTGTAGCTTTTCAGCAGTGCATTGAAAAGAGTTTAGAAAAGTCCGGGCGCAAATAACCATTGTGCTGATGTGCCCTTAGTTTATCCATCCTTTCTTCTATGGTTGATTGCATTTTGTTTCATTACATTTTATTCTGAATAACGTTGTGGGGGAGGGGGGGGGGTCAGACTACAATTATTTCTGTGTTATTACAGTGGGCTGAGGTATGCCAGCCAAATACTCTACCAAGGAACGCATTAAAATGGTAGTGCTATGCGGTCTGCATGGATTCAATTAGCAAACCCGTGGGTTCGATTCCCCGCTCAGGCAGTCTGACATATAAGTCCAAAAGGCAACGTAAATAGGTTTGCACCCGTATTTATTTAACCCATCTTGAGCCATTGTCTTTTCCGTTTTGTATGATCAAACCCTTGTGGCAGGTTCGAGAACAATTCCACAAACTTCATCCAGATTAGAATCCGTACGACAAGAGATATCCCTGTCCGCAAGCTGTGAAGGCCTAGTAAAGGCCTGTTTTAGGCCTATTTTAGGCCTATATTTTTCCAGTACTTACTGAACCACCCTGTATTTAAAAAGGTTCGAAAAGGCTTATTAGTGGCCTATTATTAAAGGCGAAAATTACCCTACACAATACATAAGTGTCCCTTAATTTTCCTTGTAATGTTAATTCCCTCTAACTATAGTTGATTTTTCAGCATTGTATTTGCAGTTTATTTCATCAGCTGTCCAATTTTAAGCGCCAATTTACTATTTTAAGTGGGCCAATTTTAAGCGCTGGCTTAAAATTGGGCCTATACGTTAGACAGCCTAACTTTCATCAGCCGTTAACTATCGTTTCGTATTCCATCCATTGTTAAGAAGGTCGTATGGGAGAGAAACTGTGGTTTTTCGTCTTATGTCTCCAGGCCAGTTAGTTGATCATCGGTAAAATCTTATTTTAGCAAAGCAGCTCTAAAAGGGCGTCAACTTTCCCGCACGTGCGTGAACCGGCGTTGAGTCAGGAGGCAAGACACGCGATTTCTACCCCATGCAGCCGGCCTTAGCTTGTAGAAGCCATCTCCTTCTCCACTCACGCCCCGTGGACCGCTGTTACTCTGAGTTAACGTATTCTGGACTAATATTAATTTAAAATAATTTTAATTTAAAATTAATTAATTGGTTCTCAAGAGTTGTACTAAAAAAATTGATGCGAGCGGGCGATGTTTTTTTTTTACGTTTTTTCGTGATTTTTCAGATGCGGGCGATGGCTTTTTTTCTTTTTTTTTTAAATATACTAAACAAAACGAAATCAGTAGCTTACATTTTGTTGTCGAGTACAATGTCTATGTTTAAATGCCTGGATCAGCGTGCGAAAGTTGCACATTTGATAAAAGTCATTCTTTAGATCTAAGTTTTTAGTCGTGTCATGCCTTTGAACGATCCTTAGATTCGTTTCTAGGCGATTATGTGAATGGAGCAAAGAACTCGTGTGGTCATCGGCTCCAGCTAATGTTTGGTCAAAGTGCTGACGCGTGATTGGCATTTTTGTTTGTTTTTAGACAATGTCATAAAAAACGTTTCACGCGCTGAGAAAAAAAAAACCCATTCGTGCGCTCCTGAAAACCACTTAATTAATTTTTAGTGGCCCAATAAACAAAAATTTATCACAGGAGTAGAAGGATGACAGAAAGGGGGGGGGGGAGGGGGGTGGTAAACTGCTTATTCTGATCCAGGACGGTATAGGGTGCATTCCTTTATGCAGTAACGGGCCGTTTAAGAAATTTACATAGATCTCTGCCTGGTTAAAGGAGCCTCTTAAAAACTGATACGGTTGTGGCATTTACAATATCCTTGTCGTAGGTGTTCCATTTCGGGACGACCCGGACGGAAAAAAGGTTCGACGGCAGTCCAGATGAGAATCAGGGTGGCGTTTTACCTGTCGGGAAACCGTGAAAACCGGGAAAAGTCAGGGAATTTATCAAGTCTGGAAAAGTCAGGAAAATCAGGGAATTTATCAAGTCTGGAAAAGTCAGGGAAAATCAGGGAATTTATCAAGTCCGGAAAAGTAAGAGAAAATCAGGGAATTTATCAAGTTTGGAAAAGTCAGGAAAATCAGGGAAATTATCAAGTCCGGAAAAGTCAAGGAAAAATCAGGGAATTTATCAAGTCTGGAAAAGTCAGGGAAAATCAGGGAATTTATCAAGTCTGGAAAAGTCAGGGAAATTATCAAGTCCGGAAAAGTTAGGGAAATCAGGGAATTTATCAAGTCCGGAAAAGTCAGGGAAAATCAGAGAATTTATCAAGTCCGGAAAAGTCAGGGAATATCAGGGAATTTGATAAACATACACTGAGATTCAGGGAATTTCAACATTTTTTCG
Source organism: Lithobius niger (assembly GCA_023313725.1). Lineage (NCBI taxonomy): Eukaryota > Metazoa > Arthropoda > Chilopoda > Lithobiomorpha > Lithobiidae > Lithobius > Lithobius niger. The sequence goes on along the minus strand of JAHWFP010049462.1, from coordinate 16,024 downwards.
GAAAGTCTTTTTCCTCCATAAGATTATCTAATTCGTATTTCATTTTTTTTATTTCTGAAGCCTTAACTTTATTTCAGTTAAAACTCTCTTCTATTTTGTTTCCTTTCTGATAAAAACAAAATTAAACTTTTGATTTAGCAAAGCGATACGATTTAGATTTATTGCTATTTGAGTAAAATAAAAAAATAAAATAAAAAATGTGAATCCTGTTCTGAATCTTCTTTCGACCGAAAAAGAAAAAAAACATCTGGGAAAAATGTCATTGTTGTTCTGGAAAAACCTGGAAAAAACATCAGGAAATTTCATCAAGAGGTTTTGAATGCCACCATGAATAATATATAATATTAATAATAATACATAACATATAATCGTAGTTGTTTAACATGTTTTAAACCCTTCACTTGAAAACGGTACTGTCCTAGGACCCGAAATGTCATGATTTCGTATTTCACCGGCACTTGGAGGCTACTCTGTTTGTATATTTAACAGCCATGAATCAGCAATCCTAGTAATAAAATGTGAAACAAATACGCCGAGACACGTAAGGTTTGTTTCCACGTACTCCTCAAGGTGAGGCAGAGAAGCCTACACACAAAAAAATTGCAATTCGGTGTAATACAAAAGTAGGCTTTTTAAACAAGATTAAACATAAAAATAAGAGTTAAGAACCGTTTCTTACAGCAGTTTATAAAGGAATATTCGTTATTACTAATATCTAGAGATGAATGGTGGATATAGTGTACAATATTTCCCTTGGATGCAGTTTTTTTTTAATTAATTTCTTTGAGCCTTAAAGTCAGCCGAAGCAATTTAATGCTTGTATGGCTGAACCGGCTCAATTTTGAACATTACCAGACTATTATGAGAGAAGAAATGTCCGGTAAAGGGAGGAGGAACCCGGGGAGTTGAACAGGGAAACCGCCGATCATCGTAGGGGCCGAAAGATTGTCCCGAATTCGCTATAATAGTTCCCGTAACTTCTGAAGGAGCATGGTAGCCTCTCACGCTACCCTGGCCGGCAGTCCTGGCGGGGACTTTTCCAAGGTCCCCTTTCCAGGGGTTCGACCAGATCCGCAAACCTCCAGCAACCAGAATGAGCTTCACCGCTCAGCCACCATGACCACTTCGTGAGTGCAGAAGCAGTATGTTGTCGGCTGCAATACGTCGAGTGCTTCTAAGAAATACATAATTTGTGTGTTTTAGCACGAAACTCCTTTCCTGATTTAATTTCCATGAATCAGATCGACGAGACGCACAGTCTCGATCACGCACTGCAACAGCAATCTCTATTATATAATCTAAAAATATTAATCATTACTATCACTGTAGGTTAAAAATGTGTTAGCTTTTAGGTCAAAGTTTATATTTTAGACACTTAGGCATAATTTTTGCCTGCCGTTTTAATTCCGTACGTAAGGCCGAGGGAAATTTGCTGGAAAGTAGTTGAGTGCTAAACACACACATATTATAGAATTCATAAAGGCACGAGTGGTATTTGGTGTGAAAATTTTGATTTACTTTCCACAAAACGATTCTTAATAGATTCGACATCGTATTTTATTTACAAAGTATTAACAGTCACTGTTTAACATAAAATTGTGAGTACACTAGCCCGATCGATGCTTACGACGCCTTTGATGGTTTACGATATTCAGAATTTACGATTTAGCACAGCGATACTAGCCCCGATTGTATTTCATCACCCAACCGGTAATTTCATTTGCTTTGATTATTTGGTTTTTCGTAATACTGGGCTTACACATCATTTAAACATAAAGCTACGAATCCTCACCACACGCACCGGCGATTCCCGAAAGTCCGGCGACCCGAAAGAGACGTTATTGTCCTAATATGGGTATAACTCCGAATCCTAACCACACGCACCGGCGATTCCCGATAGTCCAGCGACCCGAAAGAGACGTCATTGTCCTAATATGGGTATAACTCCGAATCCTAACCACAAGCACCGGCGATTCCCGAAAGTACAGCGACCCGAAAGAGACGTCATTGTCCTAATATGGGTATAACTCCGAATCCTAACCACAAGCACCGGAGATTCCCGAAAGTCCGGCAACCCGAAAGAGACGTCATTGTCCTAATATGGGTATAACTCCGAATCCTAACCACACGCACCGGCGATTCCCGAAAGTCCAGCGACCCGAAAGAGACGTCATTGTCCTAATATGGGTGTAACTCCGAATCCTAACCACAAGCACCGGCGATTCCCGAAAGTCCGGCAACCCGAAAAAGACATCATTGTCCTAATATGGGTATAACTAACTCCGAATCCTAAACAGAAGCACCGGCGATTCCCGAAAGTCCGGCGACTCGAAAGAGACGTCATTGTCCTAATATGGGTATAACTCCGAATCCTCACCAGAAGCACCGGTGATTCCCGAAAGTCCGGCGACCCGAAAGAGACGTCATTGTCCTAATATGGGCATAACTCAATGCAAGCAAACAGCTTGCCCTATAGTGAGATATACTGTTAAGAGCTGTGGTTTGTTATTCGGTAACCAATCAGTGACGAGTAAAGCTTCGATCTGTATAATTACTAAGCTGAAAGATCTGGTCAGGTTTTTTCAGTGTATATCGTTCTACGTCACTTTTCTGGACTTTCCTATTTTTGGCCAATAATTTGAGATTTCAGAAGGAATTTATGTGCAACAATACTTCGACCGCTGCAGTGACTTGACTGACAATGCCAGAAGATTTCATCATTGTCCATTAAAGTTTGCAGCATGTAGCACCACCCAAAACTGTCCAGTTAAATCTAGCACTTGCTAACAGCAACCAAAAGAACGCACAAAGAAACATCTTTTAACATATCAAACAATCCACATGCCTTCTAAATTATTGAGTACAAATTTGGTAAAGAAGCTTGTTCGATGAACCTGGAGGAAAGTGCAAAGATTATTGATAACTATTACTACCAGTAGATGACGCAACGTCATATCAGGGTTCAGACAATTTTTTTATTCTCAATTTCCCTGACATTTCCAGGTTTTCCAGATACATCCAATGGCAATTTCCAGGTGTTTTACAAGATGTTTAGTTAGGGAAACAGGCAGTAGCTAAGGTTTTTATTAATATTTGTACGAAAATAATCCTACATCCCAGAAAAATAGCTGTTTAGGAGACTAGTCCAGACAGGACATTTTCATCACAAATATTGTACCAGCCTAAGATTTGGTTTATTGAAGTAATATCTAAAATACTAGGACATATTAAAGCACAGATTAAAATATTTGCTACTAGCCTAGGATTTTGTTTCTGATCTGCTAATTCAATTAAACTTACAGATCAGACACAAAAGACAATTTTTTTTTCAAATTTCCTGTCTTTTCCCTGATTTGCAAAGAAATTCTTGTTTTCCCTGAAATTTCCCTGAGACGTTGTCTGAACCCTGTACATTCTTTATATTCTACCGTGGTGTCATCTAGTGGCAGTAGTATCGTTAAACATTACAGATGGCTCCGAGGTGCACGAGGACGTAACCACATTTTTACTCAATAATTTTTTACTATAAATAAGGAGTCAAAAGCTCGTTTGTTATGTTAAAAAATGTTTCTTTGTCCACTGCTGCGAGCAAGACCTAGAGTGCCATCTAGCCCTACATGGTGTTGGATGCTGCAAACGTTAGTTTGGCGGTAACGCGTCAAACTTACTATTACGTCACACAAACCCTGCAGGATCATGTAACACAATTAGGCTTTTTCACGAGGGCCGTAGCTAGCCCCGTTGGTGCCCAAGGCGAGCCAACTGAGGGGCGCCCTCCCCCCCTTCCCCCGAGTACCTATTTCCAGCAAAAAAAAATTCACGGATATTATATTGTGGATTACTATAACTAAATAGTAACTACTCCTAAAAAATGAGAGAGAGAGTTGTACCAGGTATTTAAAGCGGTTGAGGACAATGAACATTAGCGGCTAGTTTTTATTGAACTAACGCGATTTCATGATAATTTTGGCTTGTCAACTGATCAAAAAACCTCAAATAAAATGACAAGAGATGAGAGTAACCTATTTCGCTGAAATAAACTGAAAATAAACGTTTCAAAATAACTAATTCAACCGGAATCAAAAAACTGTTTTTTTCTCACCTATTTCCGCATTTTTCGGGTGCAAGCATATCCTTAAAAAACAAGAAATAAGTACACTGAAGTGAATCTCTGTAAACTTTTTTTATTATTATTTTAATGCAGGTAGCACTAAACCAAGTCCAAGCAGGCACATTGTAAACTTTAAAAGTTGTAAACCTTGGTGCGATCTGTTAAAAAAAAAATACATTTGAGCTTTCCAACACACTTCCACGGTTACATGGTTGGCAGGAATTCGGCGTGGCGCCCCCAGGAAAGCGGCGCCCTAGGCGGCTGCCTTGCTCGCCTTACCCTTCCTACGAGCCTGTGTATAACAATAATTATACCCACTCATGAGGCAATTAGCTACGGGATAATCCCCAGTTAGGAACGCCGTAACTTACTCAGTCCTCAAACTCTTAACTTGTCCCAGATTTGGGGGGTTGGGCCATTTTCGATCCAAGAAATTAGAAGTTAACTTCAAGCCTTCAATTCCTGCCCCAACTATGTGAACACCACGCATGGCCTCGCCCCGAAGACTTCCAGGCGAGGTATACAATTTAACACCCTCAACTGATCATCGGATTGGCGAATTCCTTCTCTTGGGTAATGTATAAAAAAAATTAGGTCTGTCCGGTTTCACGATGGATATCCTTGACGCCGCCGTGATCTCGTAATTTTTCCCGTAGCAGTCGTGATCTTGTTAGTTTAAATCGAGTCGAGCATGATGGTATACTGCGCCAAGATTCTTACTGCTAAATGACATCGCGTAATCAGCTCTATAATCTGCATTGTAATTCGTACCGAATATTTACTAAGTTAGTAAAGAAGTCCATATTAGACCAAGTATGACAAGTAGTGGTTCTCCAGGACGCGGAATAACCAGAGGCAGTGTTCGTAACTCGGCTTCGGAGTTCACCGTGCAGTTCGTAACATGACTGATGGGACAAAAGGCGACAGGAGTTTGAGTGTTGGTTGCTAAACTGGAAATGGGGATTTTGGCGCAAAGCCTAACGTTCAAAGCTTCAATAAACCTAAGGTATATGGAATAATGTTACCCAAAAAGCGGCTAAAATTCATAATGATGGTTTATTGGTTCGCCTGAAATCACGGTTTCGGGTCAAAAATAGGTGCACGAGGAATGAATGTTTGGCTCGGTTAGGTTTTGGCTAAAAGCCAATAGTACGTACAGAATTTAGGTTTAAAATGGTAATTAATGATAAAATACAAGCTTTAACGGTCGGGCTACTGTTCACAAGCATTGGGAAAGTGAGGCGGTTGAATTTAAGTTGGGTCTTGGGTTAAAGAGGAATGTTCTAATAAAAAGGCCTAAAAGGCAACTAAAAATGGTGATTGATGCGAAACTGGCTCGATTGTGAGATTCAGGAGGGAAGTGAAAATTAAAAGCAAAAACTTAAGCCAAAAATTCATCCAGCACGTGGGTCAATTATTGTTCACACACGGCTTCGTTATTTAAAACAAGGGATTGCACTCTTGAATGCCGCAATCATTGGAGGGATCTTCAGACTGAATCGGTGATCCTCCGCGTAATATCGGATATCGGTAAACACAAACAGGGTCTCTACAGCCTTATCAAACAACGGTCACCATATGAGCTATAGTCACGTTGTTTTATGCAGTGACGTCACAACTAAGTCGCTTACGTCACGACGTTGGGTACAAAGTGCAGTTCGCAGATCTAACAGCTCGAACTCTATTAAAGGTAATTTTCAGTACCAACTTGCGACAAAGTGTACGTGTATAAGTGACTTTGAAAAAGCACATCGGGAAAAAAAATGAGAAAATTCGTTTGAAATTAGAACCTTAACACAACCACCCAATGCGGAAACTTGGTAGGGAGACCGGGAATGAAACAGTGGGAAAAAACAGTGTCGAACTAAACATATTTTTTAATTTTTTTCATCGTTACTTAGATAAATTTCCAAATATAAGGAAATTAAATAAAAATGTCCGGCAAGCAATATTTTCTTTTGGTACTTGTTTTTACAGTTGGTGCTTTAAGCGGGATTTTTTTTTATTAAAGGCCTGGTTTTGTAACGAATTTTATAATCTCTCATAGCTTTCTTGTGAGAAAAATTCTTAATGACACCTCAATAAATTTTTAGTTGTAGAATATTAAGAATTCTTCAGCCCTTAAATTATTTAAGGGTCTACTTGAATTATTTACTCTCGTGATTCCAAATACAACCTAAAAAAAAAAAACTTGTTTTGAATTTTTTTTGTAATTTTTTCACATCTTTTAGATATTCTAAATGCAGTCTAATTTTAATATTTTAAATGAGAAACGACCCAAGAGCCCTAAAAAGTTAATTATCTGGATTTTGTACTTATTTATTATATATATATATATTTTTTTAATTAATTTCTTTGAGCCTTAAGGCAGCCGAAGCAACTTAATGCTTGTATGGCTGAACCGACTCAATTTTGAACATTACCAGACTTTTAGAGAAAAAGAAATATCTGGTAAAGGGAGATACGACTTAATAAATCATTTATGAATAACTTGAGAGAAACTTTGACGAATGTCCCCTTAACTCTAATTTGCATTAGAGGTCTCATTATTCATTGTTGTTGTGACTTTGTCTGTCTTTTAGGTGACCAAGACAGCAATAGTCTGCCGAAAATTATTAAAGCAGTGTATTTAGATGAACTTGTGGTTTTTCCAATGTGACCAGGAACATATCTCTAAAAATTTTACGTCCATACAACCACAATTTGGTTTGTTTATTTGCAAAAATTTGATTTAAAGCAACATCCCCCAGAGTTTCTTTATTATATCAGTTAGGCCTATGCGATGTTTAAATTTCCAACGTTGATCAGTTTAAACACTCAAGTACCGTACTTAGCATGACTGACATCCACATTGTTTTGCGGAAAATCTGTCAATTCCCAAACATTGCCTTGATTCTGATTTTTCTTTTCAAGCAACTAAGATAAGTTTGGCCTTTTCACTTATGTAAAGTTCTTTACGCTAACCAATAAAAAAAAATTGTGTCCAATTGAGTTGCTGGTCCCCCAGCGTACCGCGTCTTCCTGATTTAATCCAAGCGCTAACAAAAAATATGTCATTTACAAACTGACAGGTTTTGGAATATCATTTTAAATTTCAAGCTTTGACCTCTCGGAATTCGAAGACCTCAAACATAAATGTTGTTCTGGTCTTACGTAGCCTTCTTCATATCTCACAGACCCATTCTTCTCGTTCCAGCCTCCCCCCCCCTCCCCCACCGAGAACCCCTTCGCTTTATATGAAAGCGCAATATTTACGCCTGTCTTGGCTGTCTGACATTTCTTTTCAGTCTATACTGCCATACTCTCATTCTGTTGACTGAAGCCAGAGGGCGTGAAGTGGGCAGATGTCTTTGTCACACATTGTCTTCCATATCGATTTTTCCTTCAACAGCTGCACATCTTGACCGCTCGGAGAAGCAATTTTCGCGGGGTTTCAAGTAATCCACTTGATCCGTTCGGCGTTTTAATTGCTCTCGTAGTTAGCTCATCGTATCCGGCCGCGTCGACAGAGTGCCGTGCGGATTAGAACGAATTAACGTTTAGTTCGTAACGACCGCCGAACTTGTCCGAGATTCCTGTTTTTTTTTTTGGCTCTCCGTCATGAGGGTGGAGACGTCGGGTGCTCCTCCCTACGTTGGTTTTCTAGGATAGTTGTGATTTGATTTTATGCTATAGGACGACTGTGGGTTTTCTTTCTGCAGAACCGTCGTTCCTACGTGCGGCCTAACTGAGTTGAGTTTAATACACAATTAAAAAAAAAAAGAAGTGATATCATATCAAAAACCAAAACTGGTAAAAGGGACCGCCAAGTTCCGAATGGTTCAAAGGAGTGAAATCAACACACCAAAAATTCGCCAAACACAAAACGCACCGAATAATACTTTGGACGCTACAGAAAGTAGCAATGTTCTACAGTTTTAACCTTAGAACTGTTAGTCGGTGCGATTAACGTGGTTATTAGGATTAACCTTGGCGACCTTTCCCTGGATGAATGATATATCGCTACTTTCAAAGGCAGACCCTTTTTGGAAATTGGCGGATTCTCTTTATACCAGTTTTGGGTGGATTGTTTTAAACGGGGAATAAATGCTTGGGAACAAGTTCTGAAAGATCACAATTATTATTCCGCCCAGAGAGAAATGCTTCAACACGTTTTAGTGTGCGCGGCCTATCTTGAGTTCACCGCAGAACGAACACAGATAATCGAGTGTACGTTTTTGGCAGCAGAGTGCCTTGTTGACATCCAAGATGGTTACAAAAACAATGGCCGCCGTCGATTAAAGCCGCCCCCTCCAGGAAAATGTAGTCGCTCGTGAAATACTTCCACGACTCAAGATACGTCGCGCACACGATAGTTTATTTTTTCAATATTCACAGGACGTAAACCTGCATAAACAGGGTGATTTCTACCTACTGTTCCAAAAATACAGTGAAATACACTGACATATTCTGCTCAGTGCTCTACCTCGAATTAGGTCCCCTCAACCCCTAAAATGTTTGAGGTAGAAATTACGATCGTGAATTTGGTGCACCAGAGCACTCTTGTCATTAAATGTCAACCAAATCAAAGCAAAACTTCGAACGTTACCGTGTTACAAACGGACAAGATGGGGCGGGGGGGGGGGGGTGAGGCTTAAAGGTACTTACTGACAAACAGATGCACAAGATCCGAATTGGGTTGAATATTATATTGATCGCACAAGCTTACGTTCATGTTTTAAGTTTACCATGCTTCTCAAACGAAGTGTATAGTATAGTCGATATGTTTGACACGTGCGGAATCGCTTGAACTCGCCGTGCGCACAGTGGCGTATGAAGGGCAAGGAAAATCATCTAAATGGAAACTCGCATAATCGGAAGAACGTATACCGGAAAGTCGTCTAACACGAAATTCGTATAATAGAAAAGCGTCTAACTGAAAATTCGTATAATGGAAAATCGTATAACAGGAAATTCATATAATGGAAAATCGTCTATAATGTCCCTGCATCGATCGCGCTGCCGCGCTCGCTGCGGCTATACATATAACATCAGAAACCGCATGTATATTATTGTCCAGTTAGACGTTTAACCATTAAACGATTATCCATTATACGATAATCCGTTTAGATGATTTTCCATTTGACGATATCCCGTTTAAATGATTTTCCAGATTGTTTATTGACGCAGATATTAAACAATTATCCCATTAGACGATTTTCCAGTTAGACGTTCGTCCGACGCCCCGCGTATACAAATATTTTTTCGGGGGGGGGGGGGTTAAATTTTAGCCCCTCCCCTCATGCCCTCTGCAGAAAACGAACGACCAATTTATTTTTATTGTAGGACTATTCTGCTTTCTTTACCTAGTGCTAGTATGGCTTCATCAATAATTGGACAGAGTAGATAACAAACAGAACTTTTTCAGGGATTTTTACGCCCCTCGGCTCGTTTCTGGGGCGCCGCTAGCCCCCCTCCGCCGTTTATTACGCCCCTGTATGAATGCAAGCTGCACCTATCCTGCTAGGTAACACGGGAAGTATTCGAAGCACGCCACCCCAAGTGATGAAGTAGATCCAACCATAAGTATCCCTGAATTGGCCGCGCTATAAACTGTGGCACCTGATCCATCTAAGTACTGAGTACTGATCTATATAAATAACTCGTTGGAGCAAAAACCATTCCCAAACTTTAAGGTCAAGCGCTTTTACGTCACTGGGTTCATGAAGACAGCCGCTAGAATCATTGCCAGTCATAAAGACGCCATAAATTACCTGCTCGGAAAATAGTGGTCCTCCAGACGAAAAATATATATATAACACCGGAAGATTTATAGCCCGGCAGGCAAGATGGCCGTCCACAATCGTATGGAAAGCATTGAAACCACTTGGTGAAGTGTTGACGCTGTCACGGTGATTTATATCTAAAGAGCTTAGATTGGAAGCCGTCTAAGGCGTTGGCCAACTTCTTCTCCCGTCGATTTTTCTTGGCTGTCGGCAACGTAAAATGTTAACAAGAAGCCGTCCAAATCGTCCATTCAAGCCGAACCGGAAGTCGAAAATCATGCCGTATTTCATCTGTTGTGAAGTCCGAAGTGAATTACGCCAGCACAATAGATTTGAAAATAGTGTGCTGCCATTTTCGAAATCACGTCGGTCTTTATAATTCGGCAGGTATGGCATCACAAAGTTGGGGAAGGTTTTGTGCCACACCCCTTTCCAAATATTTGACTCCATAGTCTCAATCAATACAGCAAAATAAAAAAATGGGATGTCAGCGTTCCCGTGTTTAAAGGTCCGAGCGCCACCACCACCACAGTGAAGACTTGGCGCCGTCCTCCCTCCCCCCCTCCCCCAATTCTCTCCTAACGCACCTAGGAAAAGTAGAGCTAAATAACTTTGGTCAAGAATTTATAGGGTTGGGAGGAGAATTTGTAACTCTAAAAAGTCACAATTGAAACATGTTAGATTCGTTCCCATTAGTTCAGTCCGAGTTGTCAGTCCGAGTTGTCAGAGGGCGCCACGTGTGCTATCTGGTAATTTTTGCTAATTTTTTACCCCAAATCTAAGGTAAACTAAATTACAACAAAGCTAGGCTAAATAATAATTAAATTTAAGCTAGTTTCGTTTAGTTTAGTTTAATTTTAAGCTAAAAACTGAGCAGAAATTCCCACATAAAACACATGGCGCCCTCTATAAACTAAGACTTAACTAACATGAATGTATCTAAGACGTTTCAGTATGGGTCTCAGTCAGAAATTCTCCTCCCCAACCCTATTAATTCTTGCTTTGGTGTATTAAAATATGATTGCTAATGAAAGTGTATAAATCACATTAACTAATGATAATAATTATAATAAATTAATGTATACAGCAAAGACACTATCGGACAGAGAAAGGAGCGCATCCTCCATTTATACGCAGTCCGAAATTAAAAGAGCAGCTAACATGCATAAAAAGATACAATGAACTTAAATCATCCTTAGTCATTGTGACATAGAACTTGGGTAAGATTCTTTATGCCACTCTTCAGTATTTCTTGCCTCTTCCCCCACCCCCTCTCCCAGCTACGATCCTGATCACACATTGTCGTGGTCTTGCACTGCTCCGAGGCAAGCAGCGAAGTGTTTGCAGACCCCCGGGATGCTGCAAAGCTGAACCTCAGGTGAGACTTTAGCCGTAAAGATTGTTCGAAGTTGAACTTAGAAACTACAGAGGATAGGTATTTCTTAATTCAGTCGATCTTCAGTAAAAGGTTCGCAGTCATAATCATTCTTAAGCGCGAGCCGTTCTTTAGAACCAATCGTTTCGTACTTTAGGGTCCGGTCATTATTTATCGCCGGGAGTAGGGGGGGGGGGGCAGAGGAAATGGGGGGTCATGAAGTTTTGGACCCTCTCGAAGGGGGGGGTGGGTCAAACTTTTCAGGTTCCTCAACAGGGAGGGGGGGTCAAAAACACACCGATCAACGGGGAAAAAGTCATTTTTGGACCCCAAAAATGGCATTTTCAGCAGTCAACATCTCTAAAAACGCCTCAGCCAGGGACGACGCTAGGGGAGGGGGGG
>JAHWFP010049460.1:44899-58865 GCA_023313725.1 Lithobius niger | reverse complement strand
GGGCTCCCCTGGTTTGCTAGGTTTTCCGTCGCTCTCCCCAGTTAGCTAATTTCGTCATGGCTCAGCGATAGAACTTTTGGCCTTTGGTTTCAAAGGTGTGGGTTCAATTCCCTTCTCAGGCAGTCTGACATTTAAGTTCAAAAGGCGACGTAAATAAGTTTGCATCCGTATTTAACAACAACCATTGTATAACTCCTTAACTCCATAACTCCATTGTATAATTGCGAACCTCACCGTGCGGGTGACTGTTGCAGCATCAAGGACGATGGAACAAACTAGTATCAACAAAGCAAACAAAATGCACTAATCCATTGTTGACTCAAGGTGGCATTAAAATGATCATATACGACAACAAAATGTGTGTTCGGTTCATTCAAGAAGCTCTCGATACCTCTTCCTCAGGAAGCTTGAGGAAGCTCTTGTTACTTCTATGTGTGTGTGATAGCATTTTCAAGTTCACCAATTGTACTTACGAATGAAACAGTGAACTCCTTTCCTGAAATGAAAACTACAAAATGGAGGTCTGCTGCTGCAACCATTAAATGGGGCAAGGTGAGAGGCCTGATGGTTAACATGATCGTCTCTTGTGCCAGAGGTATCAAGTTCGAGTCTGGCCTCAGCCACCACCATCATTTTCGGGAAGAGAAGGGCATTGTGATGTCTCGTGCTCATGTCGATTGCGGTATGTAAAAGAACCTAGGAATTTCCGATGGGATTTACCAAGCAAAATTGCCCCTCTCTTCTTCTGGCACCATGGCTACGGCTGGGAGCGCCAAAAAGCTAAGCTCTAAACATTAAAAACCTGGCAACAGTGCGAAAACCTCGAAAAGTGTGAGATATCTTATGACAGATAGTCGTGGGAGGAAGTCTTAATTGAACCAGTTCACCTTTCCATTACTGAGGGTGTAACAAAATATGGTGCTAGCAACCTGTTACCCAATCCTGCGCCACCAAAACCTCTTACCATGGAAATTGGAAAGGGAACATCTCATTCTAGTTCGTGCGCCGGGGATCTCTAAGATTCTTGGAGCCCTTGAATTAAACTGGCTTAAACGGGAATTTGTAAATTCAGCCTTAAATTTAAACTTGAGTCAATTAGTACTACCTTAAATAACTCTGTGCGTACATTTTGTGAGGTCATTTGAGAAGAACTCCATACTGCTGTTATAAAGGAAGACAGAAATCAACCAGATCATACCATTATGGCGGACAAACCCAACAAATACCTCGAAATACAAATGAGTGCATCCCGACTTCAGGATTTACTGATCAGGTTATGTCCTTTTTGAATGCATTTGGCGAGGTTGTAAATGTGACTGTGGGGCGGTACCCTATTGCCCCTCGGGAGTGGTACAATAGTGCACGCTCAATTTATATTTATTTATTCACTGGATATACCGAAATTAGGCCAATTACCTGTTATTACCTTTTGTTACAATGGCTCACAGATTTCGCAGGAATCACCCTAGTGGGTCAGACCTGTCTAAGGTTTTTTTTTAAATTGCAAACGATTTAATTATTTTCCCCGAACAAACGTCTTGTGGGAATATTTTTCTCAAAACAGTTTTTTCCTTGGATTATTTCGGCACGTCTGGCACTCCGTAATGAGCATGCTCGTCGTGTTGCCGAATCGCTTTTCGCTTGCCACCCTCCCCCTACTGGTATAGTGGTTGCGTTAGGTCCTTGTGGGCATTGTGTTGCTGCCTCTCGATGGGCCTTGTTTGTGTTAATGGTATTTTTGAAATCTTTACTTTATTAATTTAGTTTGTATCGTGTCATGTTGTTTTTGGTTTAAACAAATACCCAGGATATTTACCCAACTGGGATATTTATTCGATTTTGATGTTATCTGTATTTAATTATTTTGTAAAAATTTGTTTCAATGAGTCTTTTTATGTAAATCACCCTGGGATAAAATGCGAAGGTCGCGTGTGATCATCATCATCATCTCCGTCATTCAATCGATGGATGAGCTCAGAGGTTGTCACTCGTTTAGCTGAGATGCCGAAATATGACATGCAAAAGTAAGATGAAGCCTTAGTCAGGATTTGGTGCCTTTTTCCCTGCAAGCGAGGATTGGAAGCCAGGTTCCGTTATTCTAACGCAGAGGGGTCATGCGTTCTTGGTTCTGACTCCTACGCCAGCAGTTCATTGGGGCTGGAGACAAGGGGGCACTTACGTATAAAGAAAGCAACGTCCGGAAGAGAAAGGTAAATATCCTAATCATTTAATTGGCACCATTAACTTAATGTGATAACTTTGGCTCCTTCGTGGCGTATATTGGTTATGTCAGAGTGCGGCATGGCAGCAACTCGTAAGTAAAAGCATCTTGAGAAAAAGAACTGACAACTGACAACTATTAATTTCCCGGGATGCATGGTGTTACAGTAGCGGGGTTGTTTTCAAAGAGTTTATTCACTACGTGGATGTTGGCATGAAATGTAGCAGTGAAATAGGTCATAGGATGGAGAACAAATTTCTAACATTCCCCTAAAGTGAAGTAAACCGTTAACTCTAATGAATTTGTTAATAATTCCTGTTCTTTTCCCGTTCGTTGCATGAGCCTCTCCCGACGAGACGAAGATATAAAAGTGGGCAGCCATTCACGTTTTGGGAACCCCTCCGTTCGCACTTATCGCCTAAGGTTTTGAGTGAATGTTTGATAAATGGGGAGCGTCCCTGAAGATACAATCGTCGGTATTCCCGAGATCCGTGTATGATGTGAAACAAAAAAATATTACCATGTTCATAATCGATTGATCGAAAATTTTATCCGAAATATATTAATTTGAATCTGTATAACGTGGGGGTGTTGATGTTTATTAAATGTACTTATTTTTTTTATCTTTTTGTGTTCAATGCATATTTATACTTGCAGAGTTTGTCAATAAGTGCAAAGGTTTGAGTAAGTGTTTGAAAGTGGTCAGGACTAAAGCCATTTATCTTATCTGGAGCGTTCCAGTAGTCCACCTTAATTTTGTTCTATTACCTCCAGAAATGATACCCGGGCCATCCCCTTCCCCCCCCCTCGCATACTTCATTAAGTTCTTCCCATTAAACACCTAGGGATAAGCGAGGATTAGGAACCCCTAGACCGCAAACAGAAGCCAGTAAAGGAATCAAGGAGACAGTCGCCAAGTGTAGTTTTTGGTGTGGAATTTCCACCCCCCCCCCCCATATTGTCCCCACTTTTGTTTCCCACAGTCTCACTCAGATATGGATACACTTTTAATTAATTCTCAAAAACAACTGTTGAACGCCTAATTACTTTGTTCGCCAAAAATTAAATCTTGTTACACTCAGGTACTGTAAAGCAAATCCCAAAAATAACTGAAATATTAAATTAGCACTTTAGCCCAGAACAATCAAGGCTTAAATTCTGAAAATCAAAACTTCGAATTACTTTAACACAATGTAAGAATCGAAATACCAAAAAATGTCAGAGCAACTTACTATCAAGACACCCAATAAATCAACTAAATCACAAAATCAACTTCCCGTGTCAGTCACACATGTCCAAGACATACTCTTTCTCTCCACTAACCTGTGATCCCCTTGGGTGTCTTGTTTCCCTGGCTGGGACTCGAACCTGTGCACAACCTAATACTCACGACTTAATGCTTCAGAACCTTCTGCTGTTCCCCGGATAAAACCAAACTTCTTCAACCGCGAACTAAAACAACAAAACAAAAGACAAACGTCGAAACAAATGCAGAAGCAAAATAGAATTCTTTCCTGAATCTCCAACTTATACTCCTGTATGAGGCCACTCTCTAGGCCGTACCAGTAACTTCTACTTCACCTAACTTCTCACAAAACTTTCCCAAACTTTCTGACTGAAGAGCTAACCAAAAATCAACTGTACTCGATCCCAATTACCGGTGCACTGCCTTGCGCAAAACTCGAATTTTTGGAGCTTGATACCGTTGTAGGACCATCTGCACACGTGACCCCCTTTGGATCTTTCCATCCACTTTCATTAGGTATTTTTTATTTTTTTCATATCATTTGTTTCCAAACTTGGCTAGAAAATAATTTTGTGACGCCACTACTGCTGGTGGGCGACGTGGATCTCTCGCCAACACGTCAGAGTGACATGGGGGTAATTAGGCCCATCCCCAACTTTCTTACATCCGTGTGGCGTCGCATCGCGCGCAACCCTTGCAACGAAAAAAGAAAACAAAATTGGCGGCGTCTCAACCAAGGCTCAAATCTATAAAAATCAATAAAACGAAAACCAATAACAGAATCAACGCTGATTTCGACACTGCTCAGCAAATTAAATTACCTTTTAAACGATAACAAGGCTGTAGTCAAACATTATTTTAACAATAAAATAGAGGTTTAGTGGTGGGAGCTACTAGCGCGCTAATTTTCCAAAACTCAGTGACAAAACATAGGAGCAAAATTTTGTTCGTTAATCAAAACGGAACTATGAAACCACGATTTCGATTATAGCATCGAGGGAATATTTTCTAAAGGGTAATTATAATGGTTTGACATTTTTTATTTGTTATTTCACACAGTACAGCCAAATAAAAAAAAAAGGCGTGGAGGGAGTGGCAAAATGAAATCGTACCTCCATAGCTCTTAAGAATTTCCATAATTTTCCTAACGTAAGTATCTAGTCATTGTCAGATTTCCACTTAAGGTTGTTAATTACATAAAGATCATAAAGGATTATCAATTTCGGATATCATGCTGTTACCACAGGCATCGTATCAGGATATTAATTCAAGATAAGTCTTAAGTGGGGTTCATTCTACACGGCACACACTAAATTACACTGTACAATAATCAGTAAGCTAATCGCTACTTAAATATGAAAGTAGATAATTGTTAATACACAGGAAGTATAGGGTAAGTTCAGAATAAATTCATTTCTTAAAATGTAAAGTATTTTCCGAACTAATGTACAAATCAAAAACAAAGTGAATTCTTTAAATTCAATCTCACTATGTATAATTTCGCTATTTCTCCGTTGTTTTCTTTCTTTTCAATGCGGGGGAGAATGCTATTTCTGGATGCAATCCCGTCCATGAGGTGGTAACACCCTTGAGCATGAGAACTCAGGCAACTAAAGTCTCGCTTCTTTCTTTCTTTGTCGTCGTGACCAAGAATCACAAACTTAAAGCCAAGCATTGGGAAGAACAACGGAATAAATTTGGACAACAAAATTAAAATTTCCAGTAGCAGATACATGATATTAAATAGCAAAATAGCAAATTACCCCTAAATAGCAAATTCTAGAAATGAACAATATATCCTAAGGGTAATTAATTGACTAAGCTAAGTAAGGTTAATTGCTGAGGTTAATTGTTACTAATTGAAATTGCCAAATGCTAAATGCATTAAAGATATAGCTAACCTAATTAATTGATTGAGGTTAAACCTAATGAACTAAACAAAATAATCCAGGGATAAAGGCTAATTAGGGAATATAGGAATATATATTGATTTTTGTTAAGGAATATATGCAATATGATTGATAGACAGTTATCAAGGGAGTGCAGCCTCTGTGAAGGCAGTCAATTTATGTTCAAATAGTCTTAAACGCCAGTTCCAAAGTTTGGGCGTTGAAAGCCTAATTAAAATCTAGCAGTCTGTAATTTAATGACCTGAACCAAATTCATTTGATAATGTCATGAGTTCGATTATATTAGGATTGCATTTCACAGAAACTCCACAGACCAGTCATAACAAGAGCATTTCTCTCTCTTTTGTAAAGTAAAATAATAAAATATGTATTCGAACATCACTTCCAATCATGTATCGGGTTTTAGTACTGGTTGTGTAATAAATGAGTGGCTCCGCTACACAACAGGTACATGTCAGATTATTTGTATCCACGTTAGGCTAAAGTAAACCAGGCAGCGAGTAGAGAGAGGAACTAGGTGGGGGGGGGGGGGGAAGAAGATATTTCTAGCTTCTCAAAAGTGATTTAGAGCAATATGGTGGCATATGCTTTTTACCTAAAAATTCAGATGCATTAGATGAGTGGCTCCTTACATTGCAGATTTCCTAATCTTCTTTTACTATAAACTTTAATTCAGATGAACTACACTGTTATTATTATATTATTATTTTTTTTTCTTTTCTTTCCTGGATGATGGAAAAACACTACATTACTGGACCACTATTCAATTCTTGCTCTTCTATTCTTCCTGGGGTTATCTCCCATCACCACAGTTTATACATTCTTGCTCGATGCTATTTTGAATTCCTTTAATAATGTATTCAACATTTTACTCGTATTTTCAAAGTATTTTCTTAAATCGAAACAGTATTAAAGTGTCGTTTGAAGTCCACTTCAAGATTCCACACTCAATGCCAATTGAGCTTTAACGCTGCATGTTTTTCTACATGTACACTTAAGTTTTTCAGAATGGTCAATAAATGATGACGAAACTAATTTGACTGAATGACGGAATGACTGAATGACCAATAGGGTTTAATTTATCTCTACTAATAAAGTTTACACAATTTTGTTAATTTATTTGTCTATCTATTTATTTTATTGTTATATTCTCTCGTTAAATTGTTTATAGTTTCATTACTCTCTAATGTCCAATGACTGATATTCAAATTTTTTTTTATCTAAAAGAATTCAAAGTTAATAACTTTAATTTGAACATAATCTTATCTGCCATATCCAAAAGAATCGATGATAAGTCATCTCAGCCACAGGGCAAGCACAATATCTTAATCATGTTTCAAGTGCACTTAACCATTCACTAATGACGGTTAACAAGTCGACTAGAGTTCTGATAGATTTGAACAGTTGACAAATTCAGAATTTGGGGTGGGTGTCTGGGATTTAGCTCAGTTTCACTGTAGGAATCTTTAATCTTCACAAATTTGTTTTCTTTTTGGATATTCTTCAAACTGTCGTGAGTAGATTCATACTCAAAGGATTGGAGTCTCCCATGTTAAGTATTAATAACGAAATATGTTAAGTTATTTCTATGATTTAAATACGGACAATTCAACAATTCCCCCCTCGAAGTAGCAATCTCGTAAGAGCATACAGCATGATTAGTTTCTGTTCTTGTACCTTTTACCCACTTTGTATCCGAGTAGTACATAACAATCTGATCTGTGTGGCGAGGTTTTTTAGATGTTTGGTATGTTTAGCAGCACGATCATGCTGTTTCTCTTGATTAACTTTTAATTGGTGATAGGGTTTACTTATCGAATAATGTGGCTGCAGCAATTTACGATATTTAGGTGCAAGTAAGTGTTCGGAGTCGTCTATCTAGATACAACTCCGCTGGTGATGGCAAATTGTTAACCAGCATAGCAGCTTAATCCAATATAACTGCAGAAGCATCAGCTTGAGATAGTGCAGCCACAGTGACCTTTTAATTGTCTGCACTGCTCTCT
This sequence comes from Lithobius niger, assembly GCA_023313725.1. NCBI lineage: Eukaryota > Metazoa > Arthropoda > Chilopoda > Lithobiomorpha > Lithobiidae > Lithobius > Lithobius niger. Next base: position 51,482 of record JAHWFP010049460.1, on the reverse strand, counting down.
TAACAAACCCATTTGACTTAGAATTCAGAGGTGAAGAAGGGTTGTGGATAACAACCCATTCTTTGTTAAAATGCTGAAAAAGTTCAGAATCAAAATGCGTACCTTGGCTCATCACCAGTTCTTCTGGCGGTCAATACTTACTACGTATTTTTAGTGTTGAATGCTTTGATCACTGAGGTAGCAGTTGTTTTTGACATTTGCACTGCATCAACAAACTTTGGGAAATACAATACATAACTAATAAATAGTTGCAGCTGTTCAAATTAATTGTGGATTAGAGAAGTTTCATCATTTTGTACATAGAGGACACACCATTGTCCTTGCAGATCATAAACCATTAACTGGTCTTGAGAACAAGCCACTGCAGCAAGTTTGACCCCGTCTACAGAAAATGCTCATGCGAAAGCAACGGTATGCACCTGGAAAATCCTTCTCGAGTCCTGGCTTTCCATCCTGTTTAATTACTGTACCTGGAAAGACACTAGCTGTAGCTGATAAGTTTTCTCGCGGATTGCTTACGCGTCAGTGTCTTTTAATACACCTCAACATCCGCGGCAAGTTTCTACCATGGGCGTTAAGGAATTTTCCTATCAAGAAAAGGTTCCTCATGGTTAGCATTCTGATGCTGTAAGCATGACATACAATTTGAAGCCATCTTCTGAAACCATTTCGCGTGCCTTAGTCTTACAAGCTACAATTCCTCCATGACCAATGTGTAGCCTTCCCAGGGTTTCTTTATGAAAAACTTTTGGAATAACGAGTCTAGATACCTTTAATAACTAGCCACCTTCCACATTAAGTTCATTTTGGCAGTGCCAATATGGACGAGCTAAGTTTCCACTTTTGCCTTGTTTTCTGGCTACCAAAGTTTTACCTGCTTACTTACAGCGTGCAACTCTGTATCTTCAGCTGTTGCTATCTTAATCCTGTCAAGTTTAGTTTGAGACATTTTTAGAAGCAAACACACATTACCATCCTCAGTACCTGCACGATCTTTATGCCAAAAGCTACTTGGGTCTGGTGCGCGAGAAAACGTATCAGCTACAGCTATTGTCTTTCCAGGTACAATAATTAAACAGAATGAAAAGCCAGGGCTCGAGAAGGGTTTTCCAGGTACATACCGTTGCTTTAGCATGAGCATTTTCGGCAGACGGAGTGAAACTTGGTGCAGAGGCTATTCTCAAGATCAGTTAATGGTATATGATCTGCATGGACAATGGTGTGTCTTCTATATACAAAATAATGAAACTTCTCTAATCCGGAATTAATTACAAGCAATTCTTTCTCAATATGAGGGTATTGTTGTTGAGGTGTATTAAGAGATACTGACGCGTAAGCAATCCGCGAGTAAACTTATCAGCTACAGCTAGTGTCTTTCCAGGTACAGTAATTAAACAGGATGAAAAGCTAGGACTCGAGAAGGGTTTTTCCAGGTGCATACCGTTGGTTTCGCATGAGCATTTTCTGTAGACGAGGTCAAACTTGCTGCAGTGGCTTGTTCTCAAGACCAGTTAATGATTTATGATCTGCAAGGGCAATGGTGTGTCCTCTATATACAAAATGATGAAACTTCTCTAATCCACAATTAATTGCAAGCAATTCTTTCTCATTTTGAGGGTATTGTTGTTGAGCTGTGTTACCAGATACTGATGTGTAAGCAATCCGCTTTTCATCTTGCAACAGGAGTGCACCAAGGCCTTGTGAACTTGCGTCGACTGACAGCACAAAAGGCAACACTCTGTTAAAATATTACAATGCTGGTGGGTTGACGAAAACAGTTTTTAGTTCTTCAAAGCACTCCTTTGCTGTTGCATCCCACACAAACCAATGTCTTTTTTTTTAGTAGTCTACATAAATTTACAGTTTTCTGCAAATGATTCGGAACAAACTTCAAAAGATAAGTTGCCATACCCAAGAAGCGTAGGAGGTCATTTCGACTTTTAGGAACAGGGTAGTTTAATATTGCATTTAGCTTTGTATCATGAGGTTCAAGACCATTCGCAGAGATTATATGACCTAGATAACAAACCTTGTCAACTGCCACTTATCACTTTTTAGCATTAAGTTCTAAATTAACTTTTCGTGCAGTTTTCAACATTTTACAAAGCTGAACGTAGTGATATTTTTTTCTACTGTGACTACCAACAAATCATCAAAATATGGCTCTATGGAATCCACTCTTTCAAATGCTTGATCCATTGTCATGTGAAAGGCCTCCGGTGCACAGCAGATTCCAAACGGCATCCTGAGGTACCCGAATCATCCATATGGCGTAATAAATGTTGTAAGCTTAGAACTCTCGTGATCTAACTTAATTTGCCAAAATCCCGACTTAGTATCAAACAACGAGAACACTTTACCTAGTTTTGAAAATAATTCAGTCTGGTTTGGAGTATGGTAATGATTGTATTTAATTGCCTTATTAAGTGGCTTGTGGTCTAAACAAATTCATAATTTTCTGTTTGGTTTACGAGTAACTGTGAAGTTGTTAATCCAGTGTGTTGGCTCATGAACAGTTATTATAATTCCTTGGTCAACCATTTCGTTTTATGCTAGCTTTAAGTCTTCCTGAATTTCAATAGGCACAGACCGTGGTGCACTTACAAGAGGAATACCACCTTCCATTAATGTTATTTGGTATTCACCTGAAAGACAACCAATGCCTTGAAAAACAAATATTAAATTCTTCAATCAGTGACTCCAGTGTATCTAGTAAGCTCAAATGAGTATTTAACTGTGCACGATCAACAGACTGCTGACATTTTGTCATACTGACAGCTTTAACTGATTTACCCTTACCTATGCAATTTGGTTTTGCTTTCATTGAGCTTTCACTTAATGGACAGACTTAGGTATCTTAGAACGCTCCAGCCTTCGGTATACGCTTTGCTAGCTGTTATCATTTCACAAGCATCCAACGCCTGAAATTGGTTCTGCATCATGCTCGACAATAATAAATACCTTCAACAGTGCATACTGTAAACACTCTCCAGTTACCTGAATTACCTCCTTGTGTAAGTTGTAACTTTGTATGCAGTTGGCTTAATTGGGTTTTACAGGCCGTTTGTCAAATTCTAACCTGGGTATGACCTTTACCTGTGCGCCCAGGTCTAATTTGAATTCAATACCATGACCATTTACTTCAACATGCTCTAACCATTCTGACAGATTTATCTAACTTTGTTGAACGTGTTCAACTGCAAGTTCACCTAATGAAAATCCATCACTTCCACAATCGCTCTCTTTTGCAATAAATGTAGCTGTCATTTTTTTTTGGCCTTGTGACTTTTCTTTATTATTCTGTGATCGTTCTTTAGGCACATACCTGCAGGCTTGTTGCCAGTGATTAAATTTGCCACAATTATGGCACTGTGCACCATTTGACGGACAGTTGCAGTTTAAATAGAAAGTAGCACACCTAGAACATGGACTTTCGAACTGACGAGCTCCTTCCATACGACCTTCACTGCAGTGTAATTGGCGACCTGTACCTTTGTACAGTCGCTTTTCGAAGTAATGCTGACGTCTTTCACTAATTTTGTTGGTTGTATTTTCGGTTTCATTGTATTGTTTCAACTGAAAGGCCCACTTTCTTTGCAATTTGAACAGCATGGATGCGAGACATTTCTGCAGCTTTACACTTCACAATTACTTTTTCAAGAGTTATATTTTTATCCCGGAACAGAGCGACTCGTAGGGCTTCATCTTTGATGCTACAAATTATTTTGTCTCTTAAATTTCGTTCTACAGGATCTGGTGATTTGCCAAATGCACATTCGTCGGCCTGCAGTTTTAAATGCCTGTAAAACCCTGATCAGGTGTCTGGTCCGTAAGCCAAAAAACGTACGGCAGCATTTGTATAAGCTTTGTAATGCAGATCTAAGTGTCTAGTGATTGCCTGACAGTAAGATTGGGAGACTCTTCTGTTGGCTCTGGGAGTACTAATGACGATATTGTTTTTCCAAAATTTCGCCACAAACTTGCAAAATAAGGCAACTTGCACTTAGTGTTCTTCTTTATAATATTTTAGAGCCAGCAAATAATTTTCAAATCGTTGTTGCCACGATTCTGCTGGATTATCGCCTTCTTGCAAAGGAACAATCTGTTACAATTTAGCAGCCATCTCCATTAACACCACGTTAAGTGTTAATACCTAAATATGTTAAGTTATTTGTATGATTTAAATTAGGACAACTCAAACGAAGTCTTGTAGCTAGGAGAAGCAATACTGGAGAGAGGTCCTGCTTAGTGCTGTCCTTCCGTGGCAAGTAGGCTAAACTTTATTATCTGAAGCACTCCTATACAAGGATGTGCAGTCAGTCAGTCATTCATATATATATGTATAACATCCCGGAGCTGTTGTTTTGTTGACAGAGTGGTGTCAATTTCAAATTTCCAACTTTCGTCAGCTTTAACTATTAATGAGCTGAGACGGGTGGTTTTCTTTTGTATGAGCTAACAAGGACTTACCAAGGGTTGAACATTGAGCAAGTGTCTAATAGTTTTCACATGGGACACTCACAGAGGTGCTCAACATTTACTTAGTGCATTGACCTAAGCAGGGAGTCGCTTGATAGAAGAATACCAATACACCAGTTGTTGGTAATGGAGGGAAACCTAATTCATATCTGGTTAATTCGAGGAAAGCAGGATGTTCACATGTATATTTATTTCTGCAATGTGTATTTATTTTGGGCTTCATATGGCTGTAAAGATAATGCGGTTGAATGTGGGAGTTGGTATCTAATTCTTCCCACACGTGGCGGGTGGGGCAAAGAAATCAGTGTGATGAATCGTGGCGATTGGAGCAGTTTCTTTCTTCGGAGTTGAAGCATTTTTACGGCAAAGTGGTGTCTCAAGAGTTCGCAAAGAAAAGTAAGTCTCTTATTATTTTTTTTAAATCTGATGCAGAGGAATAAATGAATCTGTGATATACGGATCATGGGGACATCTTAGATAGAAACATAGGCTTTTGTGATGGAGGGGTTCTGAGTTATTACACAGGGGAACCACTCAGGTCTCTCTGTGGTTTTGACCCATTTTTTAACTAGATGACAGACTCTTTCACCGAGTGGGCAAGGCACATTCAAATTCAAGAATACAGTTTTTTTTCAATAGTTATGAAGTGGCTGCACATCGTGCAGTACGGAAAATGACTGACTCACATTGTTATTATTATAGAGGGGGGTGGGAATTAAGCTAAATGAAGACATAATTCTTGGACTCTGGGTAAATGGAATTTGTCATTTTTGATAGTAATTCACCCCTGCCATACAGCAATGGGGGGACTTAGTTCAATAAGTGAGCTTCTTTCAATTTTAACTACAGCTGAGGGGTGGGGGGGGGGGGATTTATGTCATTCATTTGATATCTTTGATGTCCTTCGATTATTTCTGTCAGCAAGAAACCATGGTTTGGAGCTCTTATTTGTGCACACATGTAGGAGACAGAGTTCAAGGTGGAGGCGGGCCAGGCTGACCTAATTTCGAACTGGATAATGTATTTGCTAATATACTCAGGTCTGCAATCCAGGATGTCTATAGGGCCTTTGCATGATTAGATCTTAGTTTGTATTGCGGTAAACACACCTCTTGGCACATCTTTTGATTTTTTAGGGGAAGGGGCTTTCAAGATTGCTCCAATTAATGTTCAGTGTTTGATACCAGCCTCTTGGGTAAAAATGATAACACCTCCTACCTTTTTAGGCAGTGGGACTTATTTCTTTTGGTGTATCATCATAGCGGCACCCTTTTTGATGGGGTCACCTTACTTACTCTCTTGGCAGAGTACAGCTTCTAGTGTCTTGTCTATGTGATGAAATCGTCATCACAGTGACCATCATAAATCTCGAAGCGAGGTTAGAAATCGTGCTCCTCCGTAATACAGCTAAACTAAATCACTTGTTGGTACATCAGCTTAAAATGCAGGAGATAGGGCCATTTGATCTTTCACTCTTTAAAGTGGTGAGCTGTTATGTGTACGTAATATTGTTCATCTTAAGCATTACCTTGCTCAGGGACAATAGACTTACAGGTTGGGTTCCAAAAAAGGGATGATAATACCTACAGGTGAGCATACTGTATATAAAACAATGTTTATTGGCGTAGGTTCAGTTTCGTTTCATGGTGAGTGGTTGTTATACACGTAGTACTGTTAGTTTTTAATCAATACTTTGGTCTGGGAAACTGGTCTTATAAGGGATGTTTTTAAAGTCAGCGGCTTGCGACTCGCTTGCAAGCGGAAACGCTGCCTGTTTGTTATTTCAATGGGAAAGCGTTCTCCGCGGCCAAGCGACTCGCAAGCCGCTGACTTTAAAAACATCCCTATAGCTTGGACCCCCAAAAGCTTTTCTATTTTTTTTTTATTTTAATTTGAAATATTTATCGTGTGTTTACTCCTTTAACGATCACCATCTTTAAATTATTTTATTTTAATTATTCTAATGTTCAGTGTTATTATTTTAATTGAGGTAGTTTATTACTTTGAAAATAGTAACAACTAAGAGCTATAGTGTCTAAAGTGTTGAAATACTTCATTTTCTAAACGAAGCAAACAGTCTGCATTAAAGACTGGCCTTGTGAGG
>JAHWFP010049460.1:5030-28974 GCA_023313725.1 Lithobius niger | reverse complement strand
GTGTTTTAACCTTTTATAGATTTTTGCAGTGTGTTTTAACCTTTTATGCATGTTTAGTAAGCCAGGCACAGTGTTAGTGGCACTTTGGTATCCTTCTGTCATCTTGTTTTCACTTTTTTATGTGAAATAAACTATTCTTATTCTTAGTCTTCCAATGACCTTCATTGTCACTGTTCGTGGTTGTTGGTTTGAGAAGTTTCAGCACTTTTTGCAGATAAGATATAGTTACAGCCAGTTTCGTGCACAAATAAAACACACTACGTTTCGGGAGGACAACCTCCCGTCTTCAGGTAAAAATAAAATACTAAAACATTTTAAAAATTCATGGCAGTATCTGCCGAGTCACCAAGTCTATAAAAACAAACCATTCAGGCAAGGTCAAGGCCCAAAACATTAAAATTATTAAAAATATTAAAAATATAAAACATACCAAATGATACACCATGTTATTAGATGGGCGCCTGGAAGTAGAGTGGTAGGCCTAACAGGAGGCAGTGATGTCACGTGGTTCAGAATACTATGGACTGGTCCAAATTATATAGGGTGGTTAGTCCGACAGCTTTTTCTTGAACTTGTTGAATTTGTTAAGTTGTAGGTTGTTGATGACTGGAAAATAGTCCTTTAGAGATTTGCTTCCTGGAATTAAATGATTGTAAACAGGAGGTACATGAGTAAGTATAATAAGTGATTCAAGGTTTATTCTTGCCCTGGTGTTTTTTTTTCGGTGAAAAGTATTTCGGTCCTATCCAGGGCTGGTGCATGCCCTGCTGAGAGTTTTTTGGGGGAGATTCCTGTTTTAAAACAGTGTTGAACAAGTGAACTGGATTCAGTATGTAATTTAAAATTACATTTGTGGGAATTGAGACGCTCCTGTAGCCTTTACAGGCTCTGGCCAATATAACTGGCCCCACATGTGCTTTCACCACATGATATACGATACACCGTATTTTTTATTTTGCCTTGATCTATTTTATGACTGTTTTCCGTCATTTTGCCTTGACCTTTACAGAAATATAAAGCAAATGACGGAAAACAGTCATAAAATAGATCAAGGCAAAATAAAAAATACGGTGTATCGTATATCATGTGGTGAAAGCACATGTGGGGCCAGTTATATTGGCCATAGCCTGCAAAGACTACAGGAGCGTCTCAATTCCCACAAATTTATTTTTAAATTATATACTGAATCCAGTTCACTTGTTCAACACTGTTTTAAAACAGGAATCTCCCCTAAAAACTCTCAACAGGACATGCACCAGCCCTGGATAGGACCGAAATACTTTTCATCGAAAAAAACACCAGGGCAAGAATAAACCTTGAATCACTTATTATCCTTACTCATGTACCTCCTGTTTACAATCATTTAATTCCAGGAAGCAAATCTCTAAAGGAATATTTTCCAGTCTTTAACAACCTACAACTTAACAAAATTCAACAAGTTCAAGAAAAAGCCGTCTGACTAACCACCCTATATAATTTGGACCAGGCCATAGTATTCTGAACCACGTGACATCACTGCCTCCTGTTACCACTCTACTTCCGGGCACCCATCTAATAACATGGTGTATCATTTGGTATGTTTTATATTTTTAATATTTTTAATAATTTTAATGTTTTAGGCCTTGACCATGCCTGAATGGTTTGTTTTTTACAGACTTGGTGACTCGGCAGATACTGCCATGAATTTTTTTAATGTTTTAGTATTTATTTTTACCTGAAGACTAGTGTGGTTTTATTTGTGCACGAAACTGGCTGTAACTATATCTTATCTTACGTGGTTGTTGGTGGTGGAACGTGTGTTCTGATTTGTACACCCAATTTCCTGTTGCGATAGATGCAAAGGTGGTGTCAGGAATAGGAACCGCTCCGATTTTCCTTCCATAGACCACGAAGCCTGATTACTGTTTTGCCACGTTTGCCTTGTTCCTTGTCGAGTGGTGTGAATGAGAGTGGGTGATGGCGGGGAGGGAGGGGAAGAATCGTGTCCCGTTTCATTAGAATGTTCGTTACCACTGTTCCATCCATTCTCCAACATTTGTACATCACATATTTATAGTGCCTTCTGCCTCTATAAATTGTAGTACTGGTCCATCACTCATTGTAAAACTGATGAAACAGGCTTCTTCAATTTGTTGATTGTAAAGATCGATAATAAATGTAAGTAATGAGACTGCTTACACCTACTGCACTGTCCTGGAATCCATCTTGAATTCCAAATGAGTTCGTAATGAAAAAAAATGTTCATCCCGGATGGGCCCTCACATTGTCTTGAATCGAATGTAGTTTCACACTGGATTCAATATTATGAGGCTCACACCCCCAAAGCTGTCATCAAGAAGTCTAGGGGTGGTTGTGAGAATCCTGATGACCTCCACAGATAATTAATGATGAAACTTAGTAGTTAAAATTATAGCTTTCCATGAGCAAATTATGATCTTTAGAAACGATTTGTACTGTGAAGTTACTATCGCTAAAGCTGGCTTGCAGTGGCAGTGTGGAAGTATTTATGCTCTGCACCCAGCACATCCACGCTGCCGACATGCCCACAAGTATTCTGCATTTATTCTGCGTTTATTCTAATTTCCAAGAAACACTGACAGTTAGGACCCTTCCTAGTAATTTAGGAATCTACACGAATCTTTCCAAGAAATCCCCAAGCCCCGTAGTAACGTGTTAATCTCTCGACTGCGCTCATTGGTCAGTGGTCAGATACTAATGCACGCAGATTTAACCAATGTCCATGGCGTTTTCCCCAAAATGCTTGTAAGCCAGAACTGCATTCTAATAGCCTAGTTACATGTTAACACTGCAAGGGAGCATGCTTTACAAAATCACGATTTTGGAACATAAGGCTTAACTTTATGGAATTATTAATACGACCTTTCTTGTAGAAAATTCAATGCTGGATATTTCTATAACCACATGGTCTTCAGCACGACCAACAGTTTAGACGTTACAAGCCAGAAATCTTGCTTTGAATGGCATTTGTGGTCTCCATCTAGGAATTTAATAAATAAAAATCTAAACCATAAGGTGCATTGTAACAGTGTGCCAAATTTCACGCTTTTACCATTCAGCTAAATTTGTCACATCTGCTCTACTCTTTGATCAGAAAGTAGGCATTGTTCCACATTACTAATTATCTTACTTATTGCAATGGGATGGTTTAGGACAGATAATACAAAATGCAGTAAATGCACAATGAATAAATAAATGAGCGGTATAGTCTGCGAGCTTAACAGTACACAAAAATGGTTCTATAATACACAAATTCATTATTCACTGTTACCCCATTCACTGTTATACCATTACCATTTTCCAAATTCCTTACCAAAAAAGAATCGTCATAAAACAGAGCACATGACCTGTCCGAACTGAGAACTAGAGCTCATGATAAGGCTGTACCGTTTTGGTAGTTAGGAATAAACACAGAGTACGAATAAACATCCGAGTTTGTATTGTGGACGAGAATGTTGAAAGTGTACATGAAGTGGTGCATCGTATGTGATAAAAATCCTCCAAAGTCACACATTTAAAGTTTCAGTAGCATTAGCTTGCACGGTCCACAGTTCGTAAGAGAATGCTGCTGTCACAATGTCACAATGCTGCACAGTAACTACCACACCAATTTAGTTTACTAACTTTGTAACCTCACTGTTGCTTTCATCTTCAGCCCATTCGTTTCCTTCCTAATAGAAACTGATACGTAGTGTCTGTCAGTCCAATCACTTCCATTCCCTTTAGTCCGTGGACCAGATGTCGTTATTGAGCACCCCGCCCCTGCTCACATCCCATGCACATATTTTTTGAGGTACTTTATGGTATGATATACTGATGTGAGAAAAACAGTGAAAACAAGTGATTGGTATATGGAATTTTATAGATTTTGACTTTTTTGATAGTATGCTGAAATGTCTACCGAGCATACTCCCTCCTATCCAGCCCATATTCACATTATTTTGTAAGCTCTTTTATGTTATAGTTGTTAATATTGTGAAATTTGTGGTTGGCTAATCGAATTTTATCGGTTCTGTACTTGTAACGAAATGTTTTTTTTCTATAATTTACGACTTTAAAGCACACCTATCCAATTACCTTAAATGGTTGTAATCAAACTTAGAGCACAGGTGGAACGTTTTTTATCCGTTGACACTAAAAACAATTTCTATGTGAACAGTGCCTATGTACAACTACTTTATTTAATATACAGTTGAGCAATATGTGGGTATAATTTATAATAATCCTCGACTTTGAAGTACTCATTTCACCTACCAAATTAAAATAAATATGTATAATTGGACCTGGCTGAAAGATGGGAGTGGATTTTATCCGACGAGATTAAAAACAGTTGTCTGCATCAAATAGGGACTTTTCCACAGATATTTTTTGTACACCCTGTTAATTAGGACTTGTAGGTAAAACTTATAATAATTCCCGACTTAAAAGCATAGCTGTGACATACCTATACCCTAAAGGGACATTATTAGGCTTAAATGAAAGGTGTGACTGTTTCTTATTCAAGGTCAACGTCAAACTAGAAGAGTTTGCTATGTCGCCACGGCCAGATGGTGAATAAATAGGTCTCAGTAAGATATAGTAGAGGTTTAATTTTTCACGAGGGCTGTACACTTGTTGAATGGTGGTTCAGTGATCTTCTCTAGAATAGGCCTAGGTGGTGCTGCAATTAAGGTAAAGGGGTGGAAGATATGTTGTTGGTATGCCTCTCGAGTTAAAGCTGATTTACTAAAGGCTGTTTTTATACTCCTGGCTAGTCACAAGAGTGCTATAAAGTTGAAAATTATTATAAATTATTCCCATAATTCCTCAACAAGGTATATAAAATGCAGCTCTAAAACAGTCACTGTTTGAAGCAGACAACTGTTATCAGTATTGTTGAATAAACTACAATGCCACCTTTCAGGCAAGTCTAATTATATTTAGACAAGTCACCCGAGTGCTTTAAAATCATAAATTATAGGAAAAAAGTTACACAGGTCTAATCGATAAAATTCGGTCAACCACTAATTTTTTGTCCGGTTATTTGATTTTTCTATGATTAATATATAACAAAGAACTTAAAAACTAATAAACCGTTCTTACCATCAATGTATTATAAAGTACCTACAAAAATAAAAATGTGTATGAAATGTCTGGGGGTCGGAGGAGGAGGGGGGGGGGGGTGCAGAGTAACCACTTCGGGCCCTCTCTGTCTTCATAAAGGCCTGAAGTATTGCAGTTGGATGCGATTGCCATGTTTTGTAATGCCAAAGCGAAGGTTTCGAACTTCAACCACCTTAAAAAAAGAAAGACAAACGATTTATTTTTTTCCATTTTTTTTTTCAATTTATATGATTGAACTTTAAGTCATTTGAAGCAACCTAATATTCGTGTACATAAACCGGCTCAATATCGAAGTATATAGGGTAAACTGAAATGCGGTAAATGAAGAGAAACCGGGGAATTCGAAGTGGGTAACCTCTAAACATGATAGGGGCCAAGGTATTGTTGTGTATAGGTTAGAAGAGCTACTGAAGAAGCCTGGTAGTCTTATATGGCCGTCGTTTCTAACATGTACTTTGCCATGATCACCTTTCTAGCCACACACCAGATGAGTTTCTCACCCTCTACAATCACATACTAACAATAGTTTACAACAGAGTTGGGGAACCCAGTTCTTAGATTTTGGTTCTGGTGATGATTGATTAACAAACAACAATCCAACACGAACAGACTTTACAAACAACAGGTAGTTTGATTAAATAAAACACCTTTGCAGATGTCACACGTCTTGTGTTTTATCTTTAAAAAATAAGTACTGCTAATAAAATTATATTATTAGTGGGCACTGGTGTCATTAGTGGGCACTGTCTTGTTAAGTCGTTTATTATATACTTATGTAAGGGTTCTTCTTTATTGTCTTACCAGTTGTATATTTCCTATTCATTTAGTCAATGGGCTATTGGCTTGTCATGGCTCGTGCCTCCTTTCACGCACGTGTAAAATGTTTTGTGTAATAAAAATCACTTGGACTTCAGGTTCAGGGCTGACAACATCTACTGCTTTCCTTGCCTACTTATTGACGACTCTAAGGCTTTAGACCTATATTAAGATCTACATTCTGTTCCTTTTCGGCTGATGAATTCTAGCCCACCTTCAAGAAGTTCGTATGCCTTTAACTAAAAGGTTTATTATTGTGTGTTTCAGCACTTACCTGGTGTTTAGCAGTGTTCATTGGTGAGTATTTAGCTTAAACCTAAACTAACCCTTGTTAGGTATTCCAGGAACCCAAAAGAAACCCTTTTTGACCTAAAAAGCCCTTTGGAGAATACCCGTTAAAAGGTATTCTTTGAAAGGCATCCCTCAGAGAATGGCGGTTTTGAGAAGTGGTAAAGAGGTTTAATGCACGCTAGTAGTTAAGAATTAATGCACGCTAATATTTAAGCAAATTCATAGCGTAAGTTGGTCCCTCCTGTTACCCCCGCACGACCCCGCTTTTGGTTAGGATTTTATTTTCCTACAACAGCTATTTTCTTCAGCCGTGTAGGAGGAAAATGTACTATGATAATTTTATGAAACGTTTGTCTGAAGGAAGTATTACAGTTAAAGTAGCACTATCATAGATTGAAAAATGAAAGAAAATACCACGGCGCCATCTAGCAGTGGTGATATTGTTAACACTGTTAAATCATTATTGGGGAAATGGACTTCCCGAAATTTCTCAAACCATGTCTCCTCCATCTTCTTACATTATAAACCAAAGTCTCATAGCAGAAACGAATACAACGTCCCCCGAAAGGGGAACCGCCCCTACAATGAAAACGTGCGAGTGTGTCAATTCTTTGGCTGGAACTTTATACTGGTACGTTGTTGCCTTGAAAAGAAGTTGAATTTGGCACATTGTTGTCTCGACTAACAATTTGCCTGCGCGGTCATCGTAGAGGCATGTCTTAAATAACGTCATGCACAAAGGACAGTTATTTTTCACACGGTGCGAATCGCTCAAGCCAAAACGATAAATTGGGAGTGGGGAGGAAGGTCTGAGTGGCAAATGTCCGTAAGTGGGGCATTGCGTCTGTCAGCACTGCTCTTTAGGGAAAAAAAAGAGATTGGGAGGGTGGTGGAGGGAAATCAATGCGTATGTTACCATTAAGCGTATGATTACCCAATAACTGAAGCCAAGTATTTTTTGGTAGGAAAGAAGGAGAGGAGAGGGTACGTACACGATGGGAGGCAAAGGAGAATACTTCAACAAGCGAAATTGTCTGTCGCGTTCTACTTTAGGCCGCACTGACCGAAAACTGGGTAACAATCACGGGCGAAACAAACGCGGGGCGAGCCCGGTTGCAACTCAGCGAATGGATGAAGGCTACTGACAGGAGGAAATCGGAGGTTGCAACATTAAACGCTGCCTTGCACTCATTACAACCCAACAAGGAATCTAACTCATTGGCATTATCTACAAAAAGCAAAAACCAAAACAAAAACCACCCCAACAATGAAAACGGGCGAGCATGTCAATTCTTTGGCCAGAAGTTGACACTGGTACAACAACGGTTGAAACTTGAAATTAGCACATTGTTGCCTCGACTAACAATTTGCTGTGCGCGGTCATCTCAGCGGCAAGTCATACAGAAGGCCAGTTATTTTTCACACCGCCCGCCCCCCCCCCGCCCCCCCCCCCCCCCGCGCGTGCGCTCGGGGGGGGGCCCCCCCAAGCCCAACGGCGAATGCCAGTGTTTGGGGGTAGTGCGTCTGTTAACCCTGCTCTTTATAAAATAAAGAGATTGGGAGGATGGTGGGGGGGGAGGGGCAAATGCGTCTGTTACCATTAAGCATATGGTTACGCATTAACTGAACCAACAAGGTAAGTTTTTTTTGGGAGGAGAGGGAAAGAGAGGAAGGGAGAGGATGGGAGGAAAAGGGGAGTAGCAAAACTGAATTAAAGTGCCTGTCCAAGAAGCAAAATTGTCTCTCGCGGTCAACATTTACGCCACACTGACCGAAAACTGGGAAACAACCACCGGCAAAACAAAACCCCGGCAAAGCTGGATGCAACTGCTAGTTTATACATAAGGCAACTCTACTCTGATAAGCCATACTATAAACTCCAGAGATACAGCTATTCTTTTTTGGTTATTTCTGACCATAGTTAGACCAACAATTGAGTATGCAGTGGATTTTTGGTGTCTTTTTCTGAAGATGAATTTTGTGGCCATTGAAAGAGTGTAGCGTAGCTTTAAAAAAAGAGTTGGTGGTCTGCGTCACAAACCATACGAGTAAAGACAGTGTTCCTTAACATCACATTCCATCTGGTGGCGATTCCATTATTCTAAGACAAAACAATGGAGGTCATATCCTGCATGCCAAACTGCACCTACAACGTTACCAGGCAACTAGAGGCCACTCTTATAAACATGAATATCAGTATATCTTTCTCATGAATGGGCCCGAAACACTTTTTTTCCCTCATGTCATCAGGGAATAGTCTTCCCGAATCAGTGGTTTCCGCATCCTCAGGTAGGCTATTTAAAAATAGATTTGATGCCACACTGATAATACAAATCCTGACCTCGATTACTTCTTTAAGCTAGGAAGGAGGGGGGGGGGGGATTGAGACTTAATGGCGCGTTGACAGCTACGTCATTAGCACCAACCTCAGTCACAGTACAATGGTAAGCTAGAAAGGTAAACCCTTTTTGGGTTTCGGTGAGTCCGCCGGTAGCCTACTGTTGATGGTTTTTTAACAGTTTGTTCCCGTTATTGGAATGACATTTTAGTCACTGTGCAGTCCATATACAGCATATTATTTAGATATTTACTTGCGTATTGCATCTATAATAGAAAGTATATCAATTTGTTGGATTTTGGATATACATATTCATTGTGATTTAAATAGCCTTTGGCAAACTTTCTTAAATCTTCTTATTAAATCTGTGAAATAAAATGAACTAGTTTGCGACATTTCAAACCCTTTCTTCTTGGAATGAGATTGCTATCTTAATTAATTGCATTTAAAAAAAAAATTGTATCTTGATCGTGTTTATTCAAAACTGATATGCTATTGTTGCCTTTTTAACTGCTTCTGCATTTTATGCATAAAAGCAGTTATTGAAATGATGTTGGAGAGAAAAAGGGCTCCTGTCGTGACATCACTAGGACTATTGTCTAGTGACGTTACGTCCCACTCTAGTCGTTTATTCGAACGGGTCATTCGTATCACTTTTTCGCGTCAGGCAGGAGTCCCAGAATGTCAGTTGATTAACTATGATTTTTGATGAGAACACGTGCGAGCAAATTGTAGGCTTTGTTATTGAACAGTTTATGATGAAATCGTTTGCCTATGAAGGGTTGGTTCTAGGCCCTTGATCAAGAACTTTTCCCCATTACGCGTCCGTATGGGAAAGAAGGTGAACAGGAATTAAACTACTTAGTTCACGTTTTGACAACATTGCACGGAAAACGGAGTCCTATCTGTCGTTCTTCTTTGGGCGAACCGATAAAAGAAAAATGGTGGCTATTTTGCGCTCCGCCGGCAACTGTCCCCATATTTTACGTATATGTAATTTGGGTAGTTATGTCGAACAAATAGCTCGTGTTAATCAGGTAATCCGATTATTGTATAATCGGTGGAAGTTATCGGAATTTTATTTAGTGTAACAGCTGTGTAGCTTTGGTAGTATCAATTCAACAAATGTGAGCAACAGGGTAGTGCGTAGCTGCAGTACGGAGGAGCCCGGACATTTTCCTACGATGACGGATTTGGATTGGAAGGCAGCACTACATGTTACTGTAAATAAAGGCAGAATTCCAAATTCATTATACAATCACTTTTGATAGAAAAATAAAAAAAATAGAGAGCTTTAGCGATCGAAGAATAATTGAAATTGGCTGGTCATTAATTAATTCGTCCTGAATCGCGCACTTTTTTACTCAACAAAAGTTAACACGCATTACGTTTGAATGACGAATGCTATCGCACTTATTTGGCGGTCAAGGTAGAGACGATACCTTCCCTTGTAAAATTTACAGCGCGGGAGTTGACGTATTAGGACGCAAGCAGGTGAGTTTTGAGGTCACGGCCAACTGCGATAAACATAACGACGTAGGTATGAAAAAAACTGTCTTAACTAGGAGTCTGTTTCACAATAAATGAACTCAAAATACACATTTACAAATAGAAAATACAAAATACACAATACACATATATAAATAGGTCTAGTTAGTCAACAACCACCATCCTCCCATCACACCCAAGAAAAATTCTCATTCTGAAAAATGGACCTCAGTCGGAATACAAAATGTAAAACAAAATGTAAATGAATTAACTGAACAAAAAACGGCTTCGCCGTTTAGAAAAAAAAACATTAGAGCTCGTATCCCCATACTCACAGCCGTGAAGGTACACGAATTAAAACGGATTAGAGTTCACCCGAATGTAACGAACTATAATTTGAACTCCAATACCAGAGAACAAGGATTGTTTTTTATCAATGATAACCATTGAACAAAAACAGTCCTTGTTCTCTGGTATTGCCGGGAGTTCAAATTATAGTTCGTTACATTCGAGTGAACTCTAATCCGTTTTAATTCGTGTACCTTCATGGCTGTGAGTATGGGGATACGAGCTCTAATGTTTTTTTTCTGAACGGCGTTTTTTGTTCAGTTAATTCATTTACATTTTGTTTTATAAATCTAAGTATTCCGACTGAGGTCCATTTTTCAGAATGAGAATTTTTCTTGGATGCAATGGGAGGATGGTGGTTGTTGACTGACTAGACCTATTTAGTTGATTTGTATTACTGGAACCTATGTCGCTCTTTTATTTCATTTAATGACAAGAGCGTAATCGAAGCATTGGTTATGATGGCTTTTACACGTAGCTAGTGGTCGACCGAAACCGAACCCCCTACCAAAACTGGTGATTTGGTTTCGGCCGAAACCGAAACCAATACCGAAACTGGAACCTAAACCTAACATGAATAATATCAGTTTTAATAATAAGACAAAAAGCAAGGATAAAATCATGAGTGTATGATGGTTTTTCATATACTTTAGAGCCTAGTTTACCCATTTTCTGGCCCTACGCTGAGAAAATCCACACGCACTTCCACCCCACAAATAAAATACGTTTCAGAATTTAACAAAAACTGTCAATACTGCAAAAAAAGTTCAGGATTTTCGTTTGTATTTTTTCTTTTTAGTCATTAGCCTTTTTTTTTTACTTTTAAAACCATTAATTCATGTTAAAACCATTAACCAGAAAAGGGTTTCATTAAAATATGTAAAAGCTTTGCTTGAAAACATAAACTCCCAGTGCAACGAAGCCATTACAATTATGATGAGATTCGGATTGAAAGACAAATTGTATTTATTATTTATTGGCATGACATGGCAGATGAAAACTGGATCTCTTATGCTACAGCCTAGTTAGTCTACGCAGAAATCTGTTACTGCCAGGAGGCAGCTGTGGTTTCTGCAGCATAGGATTCAGCCGAAACAGAAACCATAACCGAAACCAGTTCGTTGGTTTCGGCCGAAACCGAAACTGAACTATAACTTCATGGCCGAAACAAGAACCAAAACCGAAACTGAAAATTTGCTGGTTTCGGTGCCAAAACTGAAACCGAAACCGAAATTCGGTCGACCCCCACACGTAGCCTACCATGAATTGTGTCCTCCGTTCTTCAACTGTAATTTTCTAGCGTAAGCAGTTATTTTATTTATTTATATTCTTGTTTCTTAATTCAAAATTAGTTTGGAAATTAAGTGTTTGTTGATATTTGTTACTATTTGTTTTTATACTAATTTTTTTCCTGTCATGTTTACTAATGGTCCTAGTGAGCGAGTTGACTGTATCAATAAAGTTAAAGTTAAGTTAACCTTTACAGCGTTCTCCCAGGTGCACGAGGACGTACCAAATTTTTACTCAGTAATAAAGGAGGTCGGGGCTTGTTTGATTCGTTAAAAGAAACGACGTTGTGCATTCCTTCATTTGGTGCAACCAAGTACTGGACAGTACTAGATGTTGCCAGATTCTGCAGACTTTCCATCGGTGATTGCCCTTTAAGACATGATGATGATAAAAATAAAACAACAACTTGATCCGTATTTTCATGTAAAAACAACGTTACGCTGGTATTTGACACCACTGATGCTGTGGCCACTAAATGTAGTTTCAGCAAGGCTGGTGGAGAAAATGCAACCAATGCACGAGAAAGCCATGCATAGACTGGATCCAGAGGGATGCGGTGGCAGCAATCGCCCCTCTCCACCTCCAAAAAAAAAAACCAATATTTGACTTACGAAATCAGCTACTACGAAATGATGTCACTATTTTAAAAATCGTAACTTTTAAAACCACAAAATGTAATAATTAATTTTTTTTTAGCACAATTATGATGATTATATTATTACTGTTTCTCTTAATCCTTTCTCTTTTTTTTTTAATATTTTTACCCCCACCGTAATGTATAAATTACGGCTGCACAAACTCGACACGTGAACAAAGCCATGCTACGGATTATTGATGCAATGTGTTTTTCATAAGTATAGTGCAGGAAAGCCAGCCAAAGACTGCTATTTGGCGATAAAATAATCTGTACCATGAGTGGTATAAAGGAACGCCCTTAGGGCGAACGGAGTGTCCATGATAATATTACCAATCATGATTAGTTCAAGCATGCAGCAACTCACGTGCTACTGCGTTGAAATGACTTAGTAGCGGGCAAGGATGTGGCTTGAAGTTAAGGCCAACTGGAGTAGCAATAGAGTCTCACTTCCTAGCTCATTGCCAGCTCAGACTCATGCCAGAAAGGGGATGACTTCTTGAAGCCAAGGCTGACTAGACTCGTATGTTTTGTATGTTGCGTATGTTTTGCCTCCTGGCTCAATTCCAGTTCAGGCAAGTGCCGGGAAGAAAATGCCTTTTATTGTGGCTTTGGTAAAATAAGATTCGGCGATGTTGAATTAACTGGCCACGAGCCGGTAAACGAAAACCACAGCTTCTCTCCCAGACAACCTCAGTCGTGACAAGGGATGGAATAGAAAGATAGTAACAACACGGACATTTGTTATCCATTCAGTATATAACACATTATTTGTTATGCACTCCATTCAGTACACAACAGGGATCAGGTTAGATGAGGATGGTCTATACTTGTTCACCACGTAGGCACCCGTGGTCCAACAATGTTGTCAGTGGCATTATGGCTGGCAAACTGAACAAGAAAGAGACGCGTGTAGTTGGTCAGACTGTTGGAATGCATTATGTTTATCATTTGTTTATGAACTGAAGCCTTACGAAAAACGTGTATTACACTCAGATAATTTGCTTTATCGTTTTTTATAATGAATGTCTGCCAACCGCATAAGAGTTCCAGCAAGAAATCACCTCGAGCATAGTGTAACGGCGGATGGTACGACGGCTGAGGTGCTTGTAACATCCCCGACATCAGGTAGACTTCGGTCTTGTTAAAAATAATACTTTCGGTGTTTTGATTGATTATCAAAGCACAGACATGGCTACGGTCCGATGTAGGGAACGGAGCGAAAATATCCTATCAATTTAAATAGGCTAACAAGTACTATTTTACACGGTACGTGCTGCCACCAGGTGGAGTGACATTAATTGCAGAAAATCCTGAGTTAAGAATAAAAGGGGGTTTACGTAATATTTTAACTCTACAATTAATAACGGGGTAAAAACAACTGACGTTTAAAACGCTTGGTTTTATTTATAGACAGTTAACAAAATATAAAAGCACTTTACATTTTCACACGAGTTTTTACAAGAGAAAGCTTTAAGTAAGCTACACGAATTTATATTATTAAATTCAACAACGAACTTGGCATTAATAAAATCAGTTACCTTTCACATCAAGAAAGTTCACTCAGGTGTGTTTCAACCTCCTAACTACAAAATGCAGCCGAAAGTTACAATTAGGCCTACAGTATGTTGCTTGCGTCAAACTCCCACAAACTCAACTAAACTTCCAGTTAAATCTGAACTAGATCGGGTCAACGGGAGCACTAGCAATTTAAGCAGGACTTTCACTTAAATTAAGTTGATTAAAATAAGTAAGATAGACTTGGTTTTTAGGAAGGGAACCACCCTGACGTTTATGACTAAGTTCAGAAACTGCCGATGTACGAAGTTAAATCATAAATTTATCAAACTAGGAGTTAATTTAAAATTAAACTAAGAATTTAGATTTGGGGTCCTAAATAAAAACTTTCAATTTTAAACTACACGCTACGAACCACAACCATGGTGCCCGGCATGGCAACATTCAGACGGCATCGTTCCTATCCCGATCGGCGTGACCACCTCCTAGCTTGAGAGACTGTGAGCTGTGCTAACGATTGTCTCGTGGGTCTGAGTTTTATACCTGATGCTTGGCAAGCAGGTAGAGGGAAAGCGCGGTCATGTAGGAGAGCGACCGGGGGGGCGCCCCCCCAGAGTGGGGTAGTGAAACCTTGTGAGGAGGAAAGACTTGACCAAAACCGGCCAGGCTGTCAGGTAGGGCAGCGCGGACGGGCAGGGTAGCTTTGCACTCTGAGTGGATGGGGAATTGAATACTTTGGTCTGGTTGGAAGGGAACGTTGGCAAAAAGAAGAGCAAAGGGAATTGCCGACTGTTGTGAATTGAGAGGCCTTAGGAACTGAGTTTTGAACTCACAATGTGAATAGGCCTATAAATTAAAACTACGATATTATGTATCGCAACTATTGAAGGAAGGGGGGGGGGGTGATACGAAGTGTTTTGCAGAGAATATTTGTTACTGACTATGGAAAACAGATCTTTTAACTGGATTGATTTAATAGAAGGATGGCAAGCTAGAATTGCATTGGGAACTGTTTGGTGGTCACCCTTGGCGATTTTCGCATTAATATTTACAAACAAAAACAAAAAGTGGCGTCCTGTAAAATTGCCTTAAAATATCTTTTGAATGTCGAGCACGTGGTTGGGTTCGGGGGGGGGGGCAAGTGAAAATGTCAAAAGATTAAATAATTAATTCAGTGAAAAATACTAAAACGTATTTAAAGTTGGGGCATTAACTTTGCAGTGGCAGAACTTAGTTAACATGGAAGTGGGACATTTTTCATATAATCGTGCGCGCTACAAACCACATAAAAAATATCACATTTGCCAAGTTCACATCCTATTTATGAGGTTAAGTACCTTTGCAAAGGAAGCCTCTCCTATTTCACAACTAATCTAAACTGTGTCGGCTTTATGCCTATAAAAATGGAAAAGAAATGATTACATTTGTACAAATTGTTTGGAGTTACGATGGCCGGAAGTGTGTGCAACCCGGCACAGTTTGGCGTCTTTTTCTTAAGCTTGTAGCTGGAGAACCAGATGGAAATTTTGAGTTCTGTTTTCGCAAAATGAAAGTTCATATTGGTGGCTATTAAGAAATTTTATGATGGGCCATTTCTGGTGGTAACTATTGGAGATTCAGTAGTTTGAAGTTGGAGGTCGGACAAGTCAGGGGCGGGGGGCGCCAAGACTTGGAGAAAAAAAAATAAGAGTTCGTTGAAACGAAGTTTCCCGGAGGTTTTTTTGACAGCTGGAGTCCCGGTATCCTCTCCAAAAGGGTTCTGGCCAAAAAGCCCTTACAGGCCCCCATGCAGAGGAGTCCATTTGGGGTTCCGGGTCAATACAAAATGGAAGCTACAACAGAAAAGGTCAGTGCACACAAGACATGCCACTATCAAGACCAACACGAGTTAAGCATTACCTCGGCTTTTATCAGACCAATTGGATGGTATCCTATCCTCGGATCCACAAGATAATATTAAAACACTTTTTACAAAAATAAACTTCGCTGTTTTGTATTTTTTGGGGGACCAACGATTTTGTGGCTTGGAAAATTTTATGTAAAATCAAAGTTACAAAGTTAAAAGAAACACTAGTTTTGAAAAACTAAATCAAGAAACACACTAGAATTTACAAAGTTGATTTGGTTGTTTCGTTGTAACAAGTAAATGAGGCCGTCTATTGCTCTGGTAATATGTTCCGTACGAATTCTGCCTCTGCTCAAGTCTAGTCATTTTTTTTTTATCTGGGATGACTGCGAAATTAACCCTTCGCCGCTTTTCAATTAACCTAGACTGCGTTAGTTGTTAGAAAATTGAATACTATGGGTACACCGTAAACGACCAGCTCTATTTACTGTTAAACTACTCCCACTACAATGATTTAAGGTTACCAAACAACTTGGTGTACACAATTTTTAAACACATAAGGGTTTTGAGGTAGGACCCATAACTTAAAATACAAGAAAATACAACACTGGGAGGTTTTGTGGATAAAAACCAACAACCTTTTAAAGACATAGTTGACCTTTTGGACTCAGAGGTGAGACAGACGGTTTTTTATAAAGAAAACCATTTCGTATAAAACTTAAAGAAGAGCCAACCGGGGATAGATTGCAACTTTCGTAGAATACTCCTAATGAATATTTGGTATGTGTCGTTAAAATCTCTTTTAATATCCTTCCACAAAGGAAGGCGTTGATAATAACAGGGAGAATAAAATCATTGGCACTTAAAATTTAGGTGAGAAGTTCCGAAACGGGAAAAGCTGAAAGTTCCTTTGGTAGTGGTTGCACTTTCAACATACCACAACAAAAAATTTTTTAAATAAGAAAATGTTTCGAAAATAAATAAATGGTTCTCAGCAGAATTTTACACTGAAAACGAAGTATTTAATAATACAATTTAAACAAAATACCGACTCAAAGTGTCAGCGTTCAAGTGATACTTTCCAGGTTTGTAACGAACTGTATAGTCATAGTCTCGGAGGGTAAGGCTCCACCTAAGCAACATGAGGTTTTTTTCCCCGACATTTGCTTGAGCCAATGTAACGGGTTGTGATCTGATTCAATGATAAATTTTGTCCCATAAATGTTAGGCCGTAATTTAGCAACTGACCAGATCAAACACGCATTCTTTTTTAGTAGTCCCATTGGTCTGTTCTCTAGCTGTCAGCTTTCTAGACACATAGAGACAGGGGTGTTCATCATCTCCAAATTCTTGAGATAATACGCAATCCATACCTCTCTCAGAACAATCACATTGCAAAATGAAGGTTTGATTGAAGACGGGGGCTCTTATGACAGGAAACGTCACTAGAGCATTTTTCAAAATATCAAAAGCATGCTGGTTTGATTCGTCCCAGGTTACTGGGTCTGGTGCATCCTTTTTTAAGGAGTCAGTTAGACAAGCACAAATTTCTGAATACTGAGGGATGTAGCACTGGTAATAGCCTAATAGGCCTAGAAAGGAACGGACGTCTTTCTAGGTCTGTGGACGTGCAAACTTTTGCACTGCAAGGACTTTTACCTCAGAGAGGGAACGAGATCCGTTTCCCACCTCATGACCTAAGAAGGTAGCCTTGTGACAAGCGACCTGCGACTTTCCTGCATTAACAGTGAGCCCGGCCTTCTTAACCGCAAGGAGAAACTTGAGAACATTATCGAGATGCTGTGGCCACGTTTCGGCCCCCACAGCAGTGTCGTCTTGGAAGGGTGTCACAAACTCTTCCATGCCACGAGTGACATTGTCCATTAGCTTTTGGAAGCAAAATGGGGCATTTTTCATCCCCATGTTCATCACGAGGGGAGCAAACTTCCCAATGGGAGTTGTGATAATGGCAGCTAAAGAAGCCTGTGGCGTCAAGCGCACTTGCCAAAATCCACAATTTAAATCAAAAATGGAAATAAATTGGCTGCTCGTTCAATGCACTCTTCGATATTTGGATACTGTGTTGTTGTTTAATTCCCTGTAGTCAGCTACGGGACGTGGGCTCGCTTCCTCCTTTTGAACAATGATCATTGGAGATCCATGAGGAGAGTCAGTTTCAACAATCAAGCCCAAATCAAGCACACGCCTGATGTCGGTCACAATTAAATCCCTCTCAAATTTCGCATGGCGATAGTATTTGCAGGGCTTTACTTGGGTATCTACAAGTTCAACGTCGTGGGTGATAAGGTCGGTACGACCCGGCAGAGTGCAGAAAACACCGTCCACCTTTTCAAAGATTTGCAACAAATCGTTTTTCTGTGATTCGGACAAATCACCAGTCTTTTTAAAAAGACCCATGGCCTCCTGGGCTGTAAGGTGGCCATCTCCAGGCTGACCGGTCCACACATGGTCAGAGGGATTGTCACTGTAAGAATGGTTACAGGCCCCTTCCCTAGGCAGATAGGTTTTGAGAAGATTTATATGATACACTGTTTCTTTCTTCAAACCAAAAGACTTCTTGATTACATAGTTTGTGTCAGAAAGGCGTTTCAATACTTCACATGGGCCATCCCAATAAATTTCTAATTTATTGGCACGAGCAGGTTTAAGGACTAAGACTTTATCCCCTTCCTTGAACTTTCGTTCAACTGCCTTGGTGTCGTAATACTGTTTGTGTTTGAGTTGGCTCTTCACAATTTGTTCTTGTGCGAGTTCCCGTGAGTATTTGAATAGCTGGAGTAAATCCAGGATATACTCTAAGACGGATGGGTGAACGTCGGGTTCAACCCATTGGCTTTTTACAAGTTCAAGAGGGCCCTTTAAATTTCGGCCATACACCATTTCGGCTGGTGTGAAGTCGGTGCTCTCGTGGGGAGCAGTACGTAGGGCAAACATGGCCCCGGGGAGGCATCTTTCCCAATCTTGGGGAT
Source organism: Lithobius niger (assembly GCA_023313725.1). Lineage (NCBI taxonomy): Eukaryota > Metazoa > Arthropoda > Chilopoda > Lithobiomorpha > Lithobiidae > Lithobius > Lithobius niger. The sequence continues at coordinate 10,294 of JAHWFP010049460.1, read as the reverse complement.
GCTCATGAGTGACAGCTCTCAGCACTGCTTTGAGCGTCCTATGGAACCTTTCCACGCTATTTGATTGAGGGTGACAAACACTGGAATTTACACACCTGATTCCACATTTCTCCAAAAATAAAGTTGTGAGTTCAGATATAAAAATTGAGCCCAAGTCAGACTGTAATTCACTGGGATAGCCTAGTCTTGAAAATACAAGGAGTAAGGCGTCAACAACGTTTTGGCTGTTGGCCTCTTTAAGGGGCACAGCCTCTGGGAATTTTGTTGCAGGATCCCATAATGATAGAATGTATTTGAATCCGGCCTTGCTGGTAGGCCTGATGGGTGCCACGATATCAATAATATATCGGTTGAAGGGCTCACCATCCATAGGCACGAGCACCATGGGAGCAACAAATTTTTGCTCAGTGTTGCCATTTTTTTGGCAGGTCAAACAAGTGGCTACGATAGTCTCAATGTCGGTAAAGCACTTAGGCCAGTAGAAGTTAGTTAGCACGATCTCCTTAGTTTTTGAACGCCCTAAGTGGCTAGCCCATGCATTAGCATGTGCAGTGCTTAATACTAAACTCCTACACTCCTGGGGAAGAACTGTCTCTTAATTAACGGTCTTCCGTCAGGGCGAAAAGGTTTGCGGAATAACAAACCGTTGTCTACGAAAAACAATTTATTTTCGTCTTGCTGGCTTTCAGGCAGCTCAGCGTATTTCCAACACAACTGTAAAGAGGGACATTTACGTTGTAAATTAGAAAATTTATTCTTGTCAATGTCTAACAACTTTGAAAATTGTTCCGACTGTGGTCCAAGAATAGCGGCGTTTAAATCGTCTGGTTTAGAGCTCATGAAACTGCTTGGGGTTTCGAGGGGGGTCGTCACGCTTGAGTCGCTATCACTGCAGGACTCCTCATCGCTCTCACTTAACACCTCACGGTAATTAGGTTTAACGATTGGCAACTGGCTAGCGGCACGCGGCTGAGCACGCATGGTAGCGTTTACGTAAGACGGGAGGGACTGAAAGCCCTTTTCTTCTAGGATGGTTTGGGACAGCACTCCGAGCAACATTTGAAAGTGACTTCCCATGTGGTCTGAGACCAGTCTCTGTTTGGATAGGCCCATACGGCGTTTGCACATCTATTAAAGCAATAGCATGGGCAGTTGTCTGATCGACAGTGCGTGTATTCGCCCGTAAATTGCTCGGGTTTGACTAAGTCTCTAGCAATTACATCATGTGATGAACCTGTATCACGAAGTACAAGGCATTTTGAACCATTCACGGTCCACTCGTAAATATGTTTTGACAACACGACATCAGGGAGACAAAATGGCACTTAGCACTAGAAGCTGAGGCTTCTTGGGCCTGTCTTAAACGACAGTCGGAACGTCTATGTCCGATTTTTTTTTACAAAAATAAAAACACGTGCCTGTAAAAGGTCAACGTTGCTTATCAAACTCTTTATTTGAGTTGTTGCTGCTGGCAGAATCCCCACCAGTGGAATCACCATTGCTCTCTGCAGTACCGGACGGTTTAGCTGCAGTATTGTGGGTTCTGTTGCCCCCACAATGGTTAGAGGTTGCTTTAGAAACATTCCCAGATGAACCAGCGACAGGCTGGGTTTTTGCTACACGTGCAGCAGCGTCAACAGCGATTTGCTTGTTGTGGGTTGTGTATTCATCACACAACTTTGCCGCTTCGGCCAAGGTGCCAGTCCGGATCTGGTCGGGCAACCACTTGCGTAAAGGGACAGGGCAAGACTTCATGAATTGCTCTAAAAGCATTAAGTTAACTAGGTTGTTGAACTCCCCATTAACTTTGGCCAACAAAAGCCATCGAGAAAATAAAGTTTCCAATTCAAAACTAAAATGTTGATAGAATTGTTCACTTTCTTTTTCAAGAGAACGAAACGCAGTTTGAACCGACTCTTTAGTTTGGACAAACCTGTCAAGCAGTTTAAGTTGGCAACATCGTAATCCTGCATTTCTGCTTCCGTTAATTGGTCACAAACTTTGATTTATACTTCTCCCATGACAGGCAATAAACCTGTACTCCATTGATTTCTAGGTATGTTTTGGGTTGTCATAGTCCTTTCAAAATTTTTTAAAAAGCTATTAATCTCAGTTTTTGGAGTCCAATGGGTAACCAACCGTACAACATCAGATATTTTCTCGGGTCTAGGTACGGGAGTTACTGGATTTGGGGAGCGTTGTTAGCTCCTACTGGAGCATTACGTTAATACTAACAGCATTTAGCCTAGCTAATTCGAGCTGTAGTTTAAGTTTTTCTAGTTCCTCTGTATTAGTCTTTTCGGTATGAGCAGCTTCTTGAGATTTAAGAACTGCTTCCCGATCCTTAATCAAGGCTGCTTGATCTTGCATAGCTAATTCGTGAGCCCGACGTCGGTCTGACTCAGCTAGCTCTACATCACGCCTTCTTTCACTGTCAGCGATTTCTAAGGCTTTTAGTCTTAATTCTTCTGTTTTTAAGGCTAATTCTTTTTCTCTACTGGCCAGTTCCTGCTTTTGCAGTATAAAGGCTTCACGTCTTTCAATAGTCGGAGCTAATTCATCGTACAGTTCTTGTAACTCGTAACGATGTTCGTCTAAAGCATTTTGTAACACTAACACGGTTTCCTGTCGAGTTTCCGTGACAGTAAGGCCTAATTTGGTACAGGCTTTCTTTAAATTCTTGTATTGGATATCTTTGATAACGTCGTCTAGATTTAGGGTCGACATTTTGGGGTTTTAACGTTAACGATTTCAAAATACAGCTTGTATAAGTGAAATTTACAAATTAAAAGCAACCGCAAATTAATTTACGTTAAAAGGGCAAAGTGAGTTTAAAATTAAAACGACTTTCCCAAATCCAGTAAGAAATACATAAAATACACCTTTAAGACCTTCCTAGCTTTGGTGTATGAACAACTAAACCATTTAAAAAATGCATCTAATTATAACACTAGGCTTGGTGGCCTACAGCATATCTCGTGCACAATTACCCAAAACTCAAATTACAGAGCAGTTAGTCAAGTCCTAATCCAATCCTCCACCACTGATTGTAGAAGGCTTGCACATAATCCAAGTAGAACGTCTACTTCACTGGAACTGAGGATGGGCGTCCACAATCCACTGTTGGCGGTTACGGAGCTCCTGGTCCCGGGGCGGGTGGATCCTCCTCACCGGCGGAGGATGTTGGCATCTAAACGGCAGTAGACAGATTTCTCTCACGGTAAAGCTGCGGCTTTCTCTTCTCAGCTCCAGGATAGGTTATAGTTGCTGGGGCGGGGGAAAGTACTGTTTTTGTCGGCAGTACAGACGTCGGATGGGGTGACTATATTGGCGGAGTCACGGGCATCATTGTCGGGCAACTATTTGGGCTGAGTTGCGGACATCGGGTTGAAGGGTTCTTCAACTGCAATCTTGGGACGGTAGCATGGCAGGGAGGAAACGCTTGTTGAGAACAGCACCTGTTGAGCCCACCACTGCCACCAAATTGTAACGGCGGATGGTACGACGGCTGTGAGGCTTGTAACATCCCCGACATCAGGTAGACTTCGGTCTTGTTAAAAATAATACTTTCGGTGTTTTGATTGATTATCAAAGCATAGTCATGGGTACGGTCCGATGTAGGGAACGGAGCGAAAATATCCTATCAATTTAAATAGGCGAAGAAGTACTATTTTACATGGTACGTGCTGCCACCAGGTGGAGTGACATTAATTGCAGAAAATCCTGAGTTAAGAATAAAAGGGGGTTTACGTAGTATTTTAACTCTACAATTAAAAACGGGGTAAAAACAACTGATGATTAAAACGATTGGTTTTATTTATAGACGTTTAACAAAATATAAAAGCACTTCACATTTTCACACGAGTTTTTACAAGAAAAAGCTAGTAAGTCGAGTAAGCAACACGAATTTACATTATTAAATTCAACAACGAACTTGGCGTTAATAAAATCAGTTATCTTTCACATCAAGAAAGTTCACTCAGGTGTGTTTCAACCTCCTAACTACAAAATGCAGCTGCAAGTTACAATTAGGCCTACAGTATGTTGTTTGCGTTCAAACTAACACAAACTCAACTAAACTTCCAGCTAAATATGAACTAGATCGGCTTCAACGGGAGCACTAGCAATTTAAGCAGGACTTTCACTTAAATTAAGTTGATTAAAGTAAGTAAGATAGACTTGGTTTTTAGGAAGGGAACCACCCTGACGTTTATGACTAACTAAGTTCAGAAACTGCCGATATACAAAGTTAAATCATAAATTTATAAAACTAGGAGTTAATTTAAAATTAAACTAAGAATTTAGATTTGGGGTCCTAAATAAAAACTTTCAATTTTAAACTACACGATACGAACCACAACCATAGTGCCCGGCATGGCAACATTCGGACGGCATCGTTCCTATCCCGATCGGCGTGACCACCTCCTAGCTTGAGATCTGTGAGTTGTGCTAACGATTGTCTCCTGGGTCTGAGTTTTATACTTGATGCTTGGTAAGCAGGTATAGGGAAAGTGCGGTCCTGTAGGAGAGCGACGGGGGGTAGAGTGGGGTAGTGAAACCTTGGGAGAAGGAGAGACTTGATTAAAACCGGCCAGGCTGTCACGACCGGAAGTCGGTAGGGCAGCGCGGACGGGCAGGGTAGCTTTACACTCTGAGTGGATGGGGAATTGAATACTTTGATCTGGTTGGAAGGGAATGTTGGCAACAAGACGAGCAAAGGGAATTGCCGACTGTTGTGAATTGAGAGGCCTTAGGAACTGAGTTTTGAACTCACAACGTGAATAGACCTATAAATTAAAACTACGATATTATGTATCGCAACTATTGAAGGAGGGGGGGGGATGATACGAAGTGTTTTGCAGAGAATATTTGTTACTGACTATGGAAAACAGATCTTTTAACTGGATTGTTTTAATAGAAGGATGGGCAAGCTAGAATTGCATTGGGAACTGTGGGTGGTCACCCTCGGCAATTTTCGCATTAATATTTACAAACAAAAACAAAAAGTGGCGTCCTGTAAAATTGCCTTAAAATATCTTTTGAATGTCGAGCACGTGGTTGGGTTCGGGGGGGGGGGGAGGGCAAGTGAAAATGTCAAAAGATTAAATAATTAATTCAGTGAAAAATACTAAAACGTATTTAAAGTTGGGGAATTAACTTTGCAGTAGCAGAACTTAGTTAACATGGAAGTGGTAAATTTTTCATATAATCGTGCGCGATTATCGTATGAAGCATTACAGAACTAAATATAAAAAAAACTGTAA
>JAHWFP010049459.1:9334-32164 GCA_023313725.1 Lithobius niger | reverse complement strand
GACCGTGGACGAAGTTTCCCTTTGAAGTCGAACTCCTTTTTGAAAAATGCCGACCTGCCAATTTGAGAGTCTCATTTTCCCGAGAAGAAATATGGTCGGTTTGATTAGCTTGGAATGGAGCCTGGAATGGCTGGCCCCAACTGATTGATTTTACGGTCAAAACATCGTTCGGTTCTGATAAAGATTTCATTTTTCGAAAGTAATTGCCTTTAGAGTATAGGACGGCTCTATAATTCATCTTCAACATTGCTTATTTCCCTCAGCCATTAATGATGAGCCCGTGAGGTCACGTGGCCGGCTAACTCGATTATATGCACTTGTAGACATTAATCAAATTCGAAGACTTGTTGTTTACATCTTGAAATAAAGTAAACAAATTGGGATTGGGATTGACATGATGGACTCTTGTTAACCAGATTTTTTTAAAGGTGACTCATGGTCTAAGTTTCCTGCGGTATGAACGTTCGATCGCAGGCGTATACAAATGATATCGCCAGGGCTCGAAGTGGGGCGGTATGCAACGGTATGGCATACCGACTCTTTAAGAAATCCGTGTATAGGATACAGCCTCTTTTTGCCTTGAGGAATGGGCATACCGTCTGACAAAGTTCCAACAAATTTGATTTATTTGTTTCATGCCGTGTTTACTATTTATTTAATCACGTCAGTTCATGATTTAACCTGATTCTTGCTTTGTCTAAAACTATAATAAGCTACGCCTCGCTCGCGACTCCGACATCCCTACCTCTATTTATTCACTAGCTTTAAATCTTAATTTTTGCACTTCCGTTGGATGCTTAATTAATATTCCTAATGGCTAAAAAAAATATCCATGAGATCCCTGAGAAAAATACTAACTAAAGCCACAGGCTGATCTTGGCTAATGTTGTTGCTTTGGAATATAGAGGGTTTTTTTTTTCCCTAGGTAATCAAGATACTATTATTTTGGACCAATTTCAGTAAAGATTTTTTAGATTTTTTAAATTTGTTCACCCTGCCACTTAATTTTCAACACCCCCCCCCCCTTACCAAAAACAGTCAAGAGCCGGTATTCCAAGTTGGGATTCCAACGGATTCAAAGTTGGGAAAACAGTGTATGTGTATGCCATACCGGTTCTTATTTATTCCCACTTCGAACACTGTGTATCGGCCCACCATGACTGACGGCAATGCAAATTTCGTGGCTTTTCGGACACTCTCCACCACAAAGTGAAGAAGTTGACGTGGTCAGTGACTGAAAAGGAACCCTAGGAAAGTCTGTGTCAGGCAGTGATAGCCCGGGTAGTGTGAGAAACTGCCAAGCTCCCTCAGCCGGTATGATATCTATTCTGGCCTATAGAGCAGCGTCAAGTGACGTCATATTGGCTACGAGACACCATTTGGAGGTAATAGCTACAAGGTGCACTAGATTAAAGTGTAACGGAAAACAACGGCACTTCCAGTCAAGACCGTGCCTTGAGAGCGGATTTCTTGGGGTTAAAAGAACGTTGTTTTCTCCACCAACAAAAATCGCGCGTTATAGGCTTAAGAAATCCAGTCTAATAGCATGGCCTTTAGTAAGAAGACCTTCTTTTCGCCCTCCAGTGCTCCTTGCAGCTAACCCAGTTACTGGCTCCACCATAGAGTTATACACAATAATACTACGTTGTGTCACTACCCTATTCTGGATGTAGTTTTAGAACAAGTACACCTAATCTTATTTTTATACAAAATCACACATTTAGTGGATGTTTGGGTGATTAATTGTCGATATATTTAAGGTGACAGTAGGATGTTTATATTTAATACTCCAAAAATTCTAATAGGTCGGTCGGGGCCCTGGTCCCCCCGACAGGTCATTTTCCAGTGTGTTCCAAGGACCAGTTATACGCCAGTGTTTCCTCTTCTTTTTACTAGATCTCTTTCCCGCTCCAAAATGGCCGCTATGTTTGTTTCAAAATTGAGTCGGTTCGTCTAATCAGGCATTAGTTTCTTCAGATAAAAAAAGACTAAAAATCTATCTAGATATTTCGCTTGCACCGGTGTACCATACGCGAGGGAGCATTTCACTTACAATGAACCGTAAGCGAAAGCAGTCATTGTGACAACCAATCCAAAAGTGATAGGGCGTGCATGTTCATTTTTTCATTTTTCACGGTACCGGTGAAAAAGGGAAACAAGTTCATTTTTGGCTTGGTAGTAAAAAAAAAAGCAATGTTGGTGAGATAAATTATGCTACTTATACAGGGTGTTCGGAAATTGGTGTCAAATATTTTGAGGGCCCGCTGTGTGATCAAAGATAAGAAGAAAAAGCCCTATAAACATGGGTCCGGAAATGCACCAGTCTTTAGTTACAGCCCCCCCCCAGGTTTGGGGTAAACAGTTCTTAAATACCTCGTAATGATTCACCGTTTCCATTCCAAACTCAGGATATGTGTCATATCATACCTGGTATTTCAGTACTTCATAATACAGTATTGGGTCGCACAACTTATCAGAGGGAGAGGTAATTTTCTTATGGGGGGGGGGGATCAAACGTGGGGGAAGAGAGGAGTAACTGCTTTGGTCTTGTACTTTAATGAAACAAATTGTACATACCAGAAAAAACACATCGTATCACATTACTGTGTGATTGAAAACAATCGAGAAATGAAACATCATTAAGTAAACAGAAGATGGCTACTCAAAGTTTTACTGAGTAACACTTAAAACTACAAAGAATCTGAGGTGGAGATTTACCTCCAAATCAAAACCAAGTTTATGCGATGATTTTTGTGGAAGCTGGAGCGTTAGACAAAGGCAACAAACAAACAAACAAATAAGCAACCAAATTCAAATGTGTGGGTTGAGTACAGTAATGTTGTTCTCGCCGCTTCGGCCAATGAAACAAGTGATCATCCGAATTCTAAGGATTCCCCCACTTTTACGTTTTAAGCTTCTTTGCTTGAAGAGTAGAAAACAAACACATTAAATCCCTCACTTTTAATGGCGAGGATACCCGATTGATAATGTTTGGTGCTCTCCACAGAGATGTACGTACAGTAGTTGTTTTTTCTACAATTTGTTTCATTAAAGTACAAGACCAAAGCAGTTACTCCTCTCTTCCCCCACGTTTGATCCCCCCCCCCCATAAGAAAATTACCTCTCCCTCTGATAAGTTGTGCGACCCAATACTGTATTATGAAGTACTGAAATACCAGGTATGATATGGCACATATCCTGAGCTTGGAATGGAAACGGTGAATCATTACGAGGTATTTAAGAACTGTTTACCCGAAACCTGGGGGGAGGGGGGGCTGTAACTAAAGACTGGTGCATTTCCGGACCCATGTTTATAGGACTTTTTCTTCTTATCTTTGATCACACAGCAGACCCTCAAAATATTTGACACCAATTTCCGAACACCCTGTATAGTAATTTGCTTTCCTCATCTAAATTGACATCAGCTGCTAAACCCAAAATATTCGTAGCAAGGGCGTATATGTAGGGCAAGAAATGTTCCCATATTATCTGGTAACGGTGGTCGAGCGGGAAAATCGTCTTTTTACGTCACACGAAGACATAATTTTTAGGGAAATCCGTAAGGCTCATACGTATGGGATTACCAATATTATCTATGGTGGGCCAGGAGCATAAATCTGTAGAAATCACAGAAAATAAGTTACTTTCTATAAAATGGAGCTACCTTGGTCCTCTGATAATTATATACCAGTAATTACCATTCCTAAAGTAATGGAAAATCACGCTGTAAATTCAGGGAACTAGAGTATAAGCACGGGGCCGGATTAAACCTCGTATAGAGGCATGGTGCTAAAGATTCATTGTGGCCCTACTCCCTCCCCCGTTCCCGCCAAAAAATAGGAGTTTTCTTGTTGTGAACAATAATTTTTTCAAACAATAAATTTTTTTATTTAATGCTGCAAAATATTAATTAAGTGGCTCTCAGTAGTGTTACAAAAAAAGTTAACGTGAGCAGGCGGTAGTTTTTTTTTAGGGAACGGGGGACTTTTACTTTTTATTTGAGATTATTCAGATGCGTGCATTGGCTCTTTTTTATTTATCAAACAAAAAATTCAGTAGCTTACAATATGTTGTGGAGTACAATATCTATATTTTAATACCAGGTTCGGCGTGCAAACGTTGCACATTAAAAGTCTTTCTTTACATCCAAGTTTTTACTTGTGACATGTAAAATGTCGGATGCACCGGCAAGGGTGCCCACAGACAGCTAAAAAAAAAGGGGGGGGGGGGGGGTTTAGGACTTTTTTCTTTCTTTTGGGACGTGCCTTATTTTGGCCTAATCAGTCTTTGGGACCCTCGAAAAAGCCTTTGTTTCAACGGTTTTGATTTTGTTTTTACGGATTTTCTTCATGATTCTGTCTACCAAAAGGGCAAAGAAAAGAGACAAGGGGGGGGGGGGTGTTGAGGGAAGTGGTTTCAGCCCCAAAAGCCACAATGTACGGGCGCCCTTGTGACACAACCATCTTCAACATTATATTCCGTATTCTCTTCTGAAACATCTCCATCAATCGACAATTCATACAAATTCTCGAATACCAATTCCGAATCCATAACAAAACACAATATGAAAAAGAAAACTACGCGGTCTCGACATACAGAACCTAGGTGATAACCTATACAGACCACAACATCTCATGTAAAAGTTCCAGAAACTAACTCGTTGGCAGAAAGAACAATAGACCTTTCGAGAAAGATGGGAGGAGCATTGTTGAGAGATGCAATCTACCAAAGGCTCAATTCTGGGGTTACGTTACACTTGAAGCTTCAAAAATTCATGACCATCTCGACACAGCCGCTTTAGATGATGGTAAGTCGTCATTAAAAGCATGGACTGGTAAAAGACCGTCAGTAGTTCCAATGAAACGCATACAATTATACATACTGGCATATGTATAATGCCATAATGGCATAATGGCATACAATTATATCCACCATACTGAAAGATCATCAAAAATGCATCCATCAGCAAAACCTCATTTATGTTTAGGTTTTGATGACAATAAAGTGGGATGTGTGATAGGCGAAGACAATGGGAAAATTATAGTTACTTATGATATCATATTCAAGAAAATCTTAATGGAGCCGATTTCTTAAAGGGGCCTAGTTTTAGTGGATGAGACATATATCACGAGATGATAAATTATGTCAATGCGATCTCTCCACTTCGTCAGAAGATGATATTTGTGATCAACTTGCATTGAGGGATGGAATTGACTGACACAATTTCATCCTAATGAACATCGAACAAGAAGAAAATACGAATAATCAAAGTTTAATACTTGAACGAGTTGTCTGCATCGAAGTTGAAGAGGAGTTAGATGATGCAGATGAAGCCATGGGAAATGAAAATAATCAGTAATTAATGTGTAATTGGTCCGAAGATGAAGAGAAAATTCAACCAATTACATTAAGAATGGCTGAAGAAAGTCAAGAAGATTTCAGAAAAGAGAATAATCAGAATAATATTGTGGTAAATGAGCCTTCATCTAAAAATATTACAATAGGTGTAAATGCAGTTATACCAGAATAGCGAACGAACAGTAAGAGTCTGAAAAAGATGATCATGACAATTGGATTGAAGAAGCAACAACTTCTGATTCTGAGAATAAGAATAAAACGAAGACATGAGTAGAAACATGGAGTCAAAGACAGAAGGAAAAACACATACACACACATGATAATACAGTTGATTTTATAAAAATATCACGTCACGTACAAAGATTGGATCCAGAATGAATTCCGTCAATTCATTTTACAAAATAAATGGTCATTGCTCTAAAATAGTTTTGTTAAATTATGTAAAGGTTTTTATTAACAAGAATTTACCAAGTTACTAAATAACTTATTGATTTAACTTCTATGGATCAAGAAGTTACGCAACTTTATTATTTATAACTAATTTATAACAAGCTATTGTATTTTATGCAATGAACGGTCCGAATCGGATCATGACAATCTCTGTTGCATTGAACAGCGGATCACGTGTGTTCAATACACTTAACTCACTTATCAAAATGGAGGAATGTGTTCGAACGAATTTCATCCCTGTTGTACTATTTTACGTTGTATTATACCATTAAGTGAAGATTTACGATGTTTAATGTGGACTAAAACCTTGAGGTTGTTATATATTCATTATATCGCAAGATGGAAAGGTATAGTGTCAGTTGTTAACGATTGTTGTGGTTGCATTGAGTATACAGGTCGACCGAATTTCGGTTTCGGCTTCAGTATCGGCACCGAAACCAGCAAATTTTTGGTTTCGGTTTCGGTTCTTGTTTCGCCCATGAAGTTATAGTTCAGGTTCGGTTTTGGCCGAAACCCACGAACTGGTTTCGGTTTCGGCTGAATGCTATGCTGTAGAAGCCGAAACCACTGTTGCCTCCATGGGGCCCCACCGCAGATCCAGCTTTCATCTGCCATGCCATGCCAAGAAATAATAAATACAGTTTTTCTTTCAATCCGAATTTTATAGTGATTGTAATGGCTTCGTTGCACTGGAAGGAGTTTATGCTTTCATTTCTGTTTTATTTATCAAGCAAAGCTTTAACTTATTGAATGAAGCCCCTTTCTGGTTAATGGATTTAACACGACTTAAAGGTTTTAAAATTAAAAAAAAGGCTAATGACCGAAAATAAAAAAATAAAATACCAACGAAAATCCTCTAGTCTTTTTGCAATATTGACAGTCTTTCTTAAATTCGGAATTTTTTTTGTGTGTGGCGGAAGGGCTTGCTTGGATTTTCTCAATCTAGGGCCAGAAAATGGGTAAACTGGGCTCTGCCTCCCAGTCTAGACCATGTCTATGCAAAACCATCATACAGTCATAATTCTATGATTTTATCCTTGTTTTTTGTCTAATTATTAATACTGATATTATTCAGGTTAGGTGTTGGTTCCGGTTTCGGTAGTGGTATCGGTTTCGGCCGAAACCGATTTACTGGTTACGGCTGTGGTTACGGTTTCGGCCGAAACAGGAAATGCCAGTTTCGGTAGTGATGTCGGTTTCGGCCGAAACCAAATTACCGGTTTCGGTAGGGTTTTGGCTTCGGCCGAAAGTGACAAAAATCGGTTTCGGTCGACCACTAATTGAGTACTGTTTAGTATGATATTGGTCTGTTGTTGGACTTTTCTCTCACTGAAATAAATGTTTGCTGGTCTGCATTTTGTATATTTTAGTGTAAAGGTTTCCTTTCCCTTAACACTGGCTTCAAGTTTTAAGTTTTTTCCGCCCAATTCGGTCACAACATCATTGGTCCCTTAGATCTAAACGGCACTGACGGTTTCCCCGCTATCAAAAATGATCCGTTTTATGAATTCATTGCATTTTGGATTTCACGCTTTAGCTGGCTTATTTTTCATTTCGCCTATTTTGTTGTTTCCTTGCTTCCATTTTTTTCCTCCATACCCGCCATCTCATATCAGTCTGATGTAACACCCCCCAACTCTGATTTAGAGTGGCTATCACGTGATAAGAACATGGGGTGTTTGGAAAACGTGCCACTCTCTTTCTTTAGCAGCAGACACGTCCTTTCTCTCTCTTCTTGTTTCATTGTCGCCAGAACTGGATGAACCACAAGTTACGACTTTTTTGTTCACAGCTGATTCTCCTGGCCATTTCTTGCTTTTGCGGGTCATATGAAGAAAAAGCAGCTCAACAGTAAAGGACGTCCATTTATTGATCCCCTGGCGATGGTCTCACTTCTCCCCAACTGTCGCCAACATGTTTTTCCCGCTTCTTGTTTTACGGTGATTTTCCCAAGGGTTAGGCCTATTCAATGCAGTTTGTTTAGGTGGGCGAGGGAGAAAGTGTGGTGATGCCTTCAATGTTGTAATATTGGGAAAAGCTAGGTTGTAACCTTTACATTATGAAATTTTTTTTCTTCTATTCAAGGAAAACTTTTGCAATACCATAAATGCTGCATTAATCTTCATGTTCCCCCCTATAGGGCAGTGACACAACGTTGTATTATTGTATACTATAACTCTATGCTGGAGCCAGTAACTGGGTTAGCTGCAAGGGGCACTGGAGGGATCTATTGCTCATTAAAAAGACTAGACAAAAGGTGCACAAGCGTACACTAAAACGATGTTTCGGAATACTTTCATTCAGTTGCCAAGCCAAATTTTCTTAGCAAAAGCTAAAAGTCAACATGTATGCACTTGACTGGTTTCCGATGCTAGATAAAGAATCAGGCAGAATTAAATCGAAAATAAAGTGATTGAAATGAACCCTATCAGTGCAGAAACTACACATGAAAAAGAAGAAGTGATTTGTAGCAAGGGATTTGATAAACTACATTTTTTTGAGTTTATTTTTTTGATCGTTTGTAATTTTTGGCATGGTTAACTGTTTCAAGTTCCATGTTGCTGTTGATGTTGAGACGAGAGTAAGGTACTAAGGGACGAGCAAATTACGAAGATGTTCTGTAGCGTGTGCGAAAAGGCAAACCAATAAAATCAGAATGTTTTACTATCGATGGAATCAGTTTGTGAAGTGCACGGTGATTAATTAATTTTTCTAGTAAATAAAGTGGGCACCCGTTCTCGATAAATTTGTTAACAGACAACTTGATAGAATTTACACATTTTCGTAAGCCCACGCATACAACAAGATCGATGAATTTTGCGTCTTTCACGAATCCCCAGTCATAAGCCGCCATATGCAGTGTCCAACGAAATCAAACGTATTTTTGACCATACAACCAATAAAATTCTTATAGCTCGAGAATTCGAATGCACCTTTCACAAATATGTCGAAAACGGGTAACAGATAGTGATGGGCGATATTGCGATATTTCGATATTATCACGATAGTGTTAATATTTAGTTATTAATAGTTAATTAATAGTAAATAGTTAATTAATAGTTATATTTTAGTTAATATAGTTATTATTATAGTGTTATCGCAATGGTTTTCGTGCTTCGCGATTATCGCACCTTTGAGCTCACTTCGTCTGGTTCACGTAGGATCGCGGCGTGTCAATAATTTTGCTAAATATTGACCGATTTTGACGTTCAAATACACCATTTTAATCGTATTTTCACCAACTTAACAATTGTGTAAACCACAAGTCTCTAGCTGTATCCGTTCTGTAGTTATTTCTAATAAACTATCTACCTTACATAGACATGGCCTCCAGATGGATAAGAAAAATTGCCGCTCACTGCTAATTTTAACAGCACTAATGTTACAACATAAAGTGCTTGGCTGTTGATTAATTAATATCAACATTTAAACATCTTATACTTAAAATATTTGGAAGTGCTTAATTAATTTGAATAAATAAGAATAAATTTTTGTTCCATAATTTTATATTAACAGTTTAACACGTACACTAACTAGGCCTAGGCCTAAAGGTGTGTAGTTAGTAGGCTTACTGTAGGAGTACTGCTGTTATGACCAATTGATCAACTTGAAACAGCTTGGCCTCTACATATTGAAAAATGTCGTAATAATCGCAAATATCGCATATCAAGGTATTACAATACTCGCGTAGTCGAAATATCATTATCGCCCATCCCTAATAACCTACCAACTAAATTTACAAGAAAGACTAATTGTTCACCGTGCACTTCTGAAATTTCTTCCATCGAAAGTAAAACCTTCTTAATTTATTTGTTTACTTTATTCCCACATTTAAAATTATTGAGGATGCCAAAATGACGAAACAAAGAATTTTTTTCTCAAACTTAGTGTTTGAATTTGTTATGCAGCACTCTGGCTTTTTATTTAATAATCTGTAAGGTATGCTTTTCGTATTTTATGATTAGGCCGCTGAAAATTAATTAATTGGTTCTAGTAAGTAATGTTTATAAGTAAGTAATGTTTATTTCCAAGAAAGGGAAAAGGGAACCAAAAAGGGTCTAGCAAAGACCACTAACATTTGGCCAAAAATTTAAAAACACACAAACGACACAACAAATGCACTTGAACAATACCCCGAGAAAGCAGTACATAATTTGCTGTTTTGACCCCCAAAATAGTAATGTAATAATAATAAAAGTTTGTTGCAAATGCAACCTAAATGGCAAGGACCTGGTGGCCACTGACTGCCATCCGATGTTAAATCTAAAAATTAAAAATTACAAAAGTTAAAGAATTTAAAAGTTTGAAAACGAAGACGATGGCTCGGCTGCAGAGGAAGGGTTGATGGTATGGGTTAGGGTCACGAATGCCTTACCACCAAGGTTAGACCTACCAGGGACACAGTGGTACCTGATGGCATCGCCAAATGTGTGGGACAAGTGGGGGGAAAAGCCGGGTGTAATTGTCAACGTTTCTTAAACAATAATAATAAAATAATGCAAATAAAATAACCGTAGGTTAAAGCTTGGCTAAAGCCAATTGTCAATCTTAATAAAGATAATAAAAATAAAGTGAAGTAAAAAAAACAATTAGAATTAAAATCTACGAAGATATTTATTAAGATTACACTCTTCCAACATTCGACGGAAGGATGGCAACGAAACTGCAGAGACAACAGCAGCGCATTCCAACAATATGGGTGATCCCTAGTGCGTTCGGAATGGCCTAAATTGAAGAGATTTGAAAAATCACCCCAAACCTGCCCGTGCAAGATGCCATACTTCAGGCAGAGATCAGCTTTCAATCGCCTAAGCTCAAGAGAGTCAAGACCCAAACTGGTGAGACGAGCAGCATAATCCAAAGATTTTATACCAGGGATGGCCTTAGTAAAACTACGTTGGACTGATTCAATCCAATCTATATCCCGCACCAAATAGGGTGAGCAAACAGGAGATGCAATTTCAAGAATAGGGCGTACAAAGACCTTAAATACCCAAAGGAGTGTGGAGCGATGCCCAGAGCGAAATGATTTACGGATGGCAGCAGCCCGTTGCCTAGCTTTTTTTACAATACGATTACAGTGAGTTGAGAATTTGAGGTCACTGGTAAACCAGACCCCAAGGTCTTTGACACTGTTGGAGGTTGGAATCGTGTCATCGTTGAGGGTGTAATGGAGCAGCTGATTGGAAGACCCAAAATGAAGAGTCTCCGATTTACCTGGGGCAATAGGGAGTTGCCAGTCCCCCGACCAACCATGCAACTCGTCAAGGGCAGCCTGCAAACAGTCCGCAGTGACCTGGTCGAAAACCTGGTTGTGAAGTTTAACATCGTCAGCGAATTTATTTAAGGGTTTATTTATTTATTTATCCACATCAACTGTGGATATTTGTAGATCACTGACGTACAACACGAAAGGAGTGGGCCGAGTACAGAGCCTTGTGGAATGCCACTAAGCACATCTGTTGCCCCAGATGTTGACTCCCCCACAACAACACGCTGTGTACGCCCAAGGAGAAAGCACGCATGGGTTTTTTTTCTTAACGCATGAAACGTTTTTTATAACGGTGTCTAAAATAAAATTCCGATCACGCATCAGCACTTTCACCAAACATTTACTGGAGCCCCTGACCACATCCGCTCTCTGCTCCATTCACATGATCGCCTCGAAACGAATCTAACGGTCGTTCAGAGGCATGTCACAACTAAAAACTTGGATTTAAAGAATGCCTTTTAGCACGCTGATCCTGGCATTAAAAGAGAGATATTGTACTCCACAACAAACTACCAGCTACTGATTTCGCTTTGTTTGGTTAAAAAAAAAAAAACCCATCTGGAAAAATCACGAATAAAAAGTAAAATAAAAACAGTTTTATGGGAAGAAAAACAAACCCATAAAACACCAAAAGTAAAAATAGCTAAGCCCACCTGACAAACCTTGTTAACTCACATTTTGCGAGTCTAGAGTTAAAATTAACATGCTTATGACGGCGAAGTCACCACATGTGTGGGCAGTTTATTCCACACTTTAACAACACGATGCGAGAAGAACTTCAACAATCGCGCACATTAGGCTGGACAGCAAGTTTAAAGGGATTCCCCCTGGTCCTACAATCATAGCTAATGGAGAAAAAGTGGCTGTAATCAACACTGCAAATATCATGTAAAAGGGAGTAAGTAAGTAGGTCAGATTTAAGCCTACGCAGTTCCAGCGAGTCAGCCTTTATTGCCTTTAGGCGGTCACAATAGGGTTTATCCCTAGGACCCAATAGACACTTGGTGAACGATCACTGAACCGACTCGACGTGATCAATGTCCGTAAATAAGTGTGGGGACCAAACGGCACTCGCATATTCCAGAATAGGTCTGATATAGATGCAAAAAAGCCCAAAACAAAGAGCTGCAAGGAATGCCTTTTTGCACGCTGATTCTGACATTAAAACATAGATATTGTATTCCACAACAAACTACATGCTACTGATTTCACTTTGTTTGGTTAAAAAAATAAGCCATCGCCCGCATCTGGGAAAATCACGAATAAAAAGTAAAATAAAAACACCACCCGCTCGCGTCAATTCTTTTCTGCACTACTCCCTAGAACCAATTAATTAATTTTTAGCGGCCTTAGTCCAGGAAGGCGGTAACTTTAAGTGAAGCAGTGTTGAGCGCCCTTGAAGCCAAGGCCCACTTGAGTAGCCAAATCATGTGGACTCGCCTTCCGGATCAATGACTGTTCACGCATTATTGGAAAAATTGACATCTTTTATGCAATCTTTGGTAAAATAAGATTTTGGTGATGTTGAATCATGTGGCCTGTCGTCAGGAAACAAAACGCACAGCTTCTCTCCCATATGACCTTGGACAAGGGGTGGACTGACGAAAGCGATAGCGACAGCACGGATACTCCCGTTTTCAAAAAAAAAAAAAAGTTGATACATTATCTGTTTTGTTTTCAAGACAATTGCCGCCTGCATTTGTCGTTCAAAGCTTCTTTCTTCGTGTAAGGAATTTCTCGTCAGGTCACGTGATTCCAGTTACCGTAGATGGCCTCTGCTAATGTTGCGTGGCTGACAACCGGAAACGACAAGAGCTTCTCTTTGGCCAACGTGCGCTTCCGGTTTTGTTGGGTTCAGCATGGGGTAATCGGATTGGAGGAGAGTTACTGAAGAGCGCGTGATAGAGCACAAGGCAACGATTTAAAGTAAAGGATACGCAAAACACAAGCTAATGTGGGATGTGGCAAGCAAAACCGGGCATGCCAGCATTGCTCAAATTAAATTTAATGTCAATAATTTAGTCCTCGGAGCCCGCCATTCTCCACTTGTGAAAATATGCAGTTAAAAAAAATCACATTTCTGGAGCCGTAATAAGTCCACTATGTTGCATGCCGCCTTTTCTTTAGCTTTAGGTCTAACGCTGTTATAATACCGGATGAGAGAGGATGCTGCCTACCTACGCCATGCTATATTGTGATCGTTTACCAACACAGGCGATCAGAGCTTCTGAAATCAAATGCTGTAGGAATGGAAACGATTTATTCAAGAGTCACGCCATTAACAGAATGATTGTATGCTTCGAATATCGCCTGCTTTGCCTATAGCTAGGTGCCCTTTGCTGGAACAGCGAGTTCAACAGACATTGTAACACACATTGTAAAAACTGCTAGACAAAAAGCATCCATGATTAAACGTTGCTTCACCTCTAAGGATCACAAGACTTTGTTTTGGGCTTTTCGCATCTATATCAGACCTATTCTGGAATATGCGACTCCGGTTTGGTCCCCACACTTATTTACGGACATTGACCACGTCGAGTCGGTTCAGCGATCGTTCACCAAGTGTCTATTGAGTCTTAGGGATAAACCCTATGGTGACCGCCTAAAGGCATTAAAGGCTGTCTCTCTGGAACTGCGTAGACTTAATCTGACCTCCGGCTTACTTACCCCCTTTTACATGATATTTGCAGTGTTGATTACAGCCGCTTTTTCTCCATTAACTATGATTGTAGGACCAGGGGGTATCTCTTTAAACTTGCTGTCTAACCTAATGTGCGCGACTGTCGGAAGTTCTTCTCGCATCATGTTGTTAAACAGGGTTCAGACAATTTTTTAATTCTCAATTTCCCTGATATTTCCAGTGCATCCAATGGCAATTTCCAGGTATTTACAAGAAGTTTGGTTAGGGAAACAGGCAGTAGTTGATGTTTTTACTAATATTTGTACGAATATAATACAACATCCCGGAAAATAGCTGTTTACAGATTAGTTCGGACGGGACTAAACACATTTTCATCACAGATATTGGTAATAGCCTAAGATTTGATTTACTGAACTTATATCTAAAATCCTTTAACATATTAAAGCATAAATTAAAATATTTCCTACTAGCCTAGGATTTGTAATGGACTTACAAAGGTATTTTTTCAAATTTCTCTGTCTTTTCCCTGATTTTCAACGAATTTCTTGTTTTCCCTGAAATTTCCCTGAGATTTTGCCTCTATTTTCATTTTCCCTAAGATTTCCAGGTTTTGTCTGAACCCTGTTAAAGTGTGGAATGAATTGCCCACACACGTGGTGACTTCGCCGTCATTAGCATTTTAATTTTAAATCCAGACTCGCAAAATGTGAGTTAACGAGGGTTGTCAGGTGGGCTTAGCTATTTTTACTTTTGGTGTTTTATGGGTTTGTTTTTCTTCCCCAACCTGCTTTTTATTGTTCTTTAATTTTTCTTTGGGCAGGTGTCAGTGACCCTTCCTGTTCCCTTTGCAAGCTCTGGTGCATAAAATGTTTTATTAATACTAATATTTATTAATAGAGCCCTAAACATGCAGTGCAGGCGTACTGATGTGTTGATGAAAAATAAGAATTACCTCCCTACTTTTCGGTTGTAATTATGTGCTCACGTAGGCTGTAGAGCGTGTTAAACGATACCCTGTACTTAAGATTTTGTTTTGCGTATTCTTGTGGGTGTGGCAGTAATCGAAATCAAGCGAGTGCCAAGAAAATTGAAAAGACTTTTCACAAGTAAAGCCTAGGCTGATGTCTAGAATAAATCCCCAAACATATGTTTAAACCTTGAAGGCTTTGCTGGGAAAAAATAAAACATTTTTAACCGGCTTCCTGACAAGCACAGAACAAACTTGAATAACGAAATTTTAATTTCGACCTGCCACGTCATCATTTTGGTCGTCCAACTTTAAAAAGTGTAACGTTGATCAACGGGTGTTGCTGCCCCTCGCATTATATCAAGTATTGTAAATATGATGATTGCATCAGTTAATTTTTTTGTTTGTTTTTATTGTGTATTGTAGCAGTTTGACCTGTATCTTATGTTAAAGCGAAAATTCGAATAACTCTTTACCTCCATCATTTTTTAGTATTTTTAAACCAACTTCGGCATCCTACATGGCCTGAAAACATTCATATCGACATTTATTAAAATCCTTTTGATCAGATCGGAAATATGGACCTCTGCTGGAATCGGGTAAAAGTGTTTGGCTTCTTTTTGTTCAGTCATGACCACTAAACTAACTGGCCCGCTCTACAACGATATTAGGGGGGTAGACAAAATGGCCGCCACGTCTGGTTCATTTCGTCGAGGGCTGTTCTTCGAGGTAGCAACTTTGTACGGTGCGACGCGACATCTATTGGCGGCTAGTGGCGGTTTTCGAAATAATAATTTAAATTTTTGCGTAGATTTTGGTGGCAAATTTTTTATTACTTATAAGTGTATTTTTAAATGGTGTTTAAAAATATCACTCAGCCACAGTTAAGCGTTTGCAAAAAAAGCAACACGTTCGTTGGCAGTTTGTACGGAGGGTGTCGCCCTCGGTTGACAAAATACGGTAACTCAATCGCATCAGCGGCACTTTCGGCGGCCATATTGCCAACCCAGTCTCGTAATGCTATTTTTCATTGAAGATCCGGCCAGTACTGTAGATAGCCCTGGTTCAGTATTTTGTTGCTTATTAAAAACATTGGCAATGTAGAAAGACCTATGCTATGATTCTAGGCAAAGAGGTTGAGAGACACAAAAATGTACACGTTAAGCAAATAAGTTTATTTGTTCGGTAAATAAACTTTGTTAGCTTGCGATGTGACGTAACTAGAATTCGTATATCTAGAATCACAGCGGAGTTTTTTTTTAAATTAGATCTCGTTCCTTTTTGTTAGTTGTTCTGTGTTCGTCTTCTCAGTACGGTCATCGTACAGTACGTTTTCCCACTCAGTAAGGGTTAGTCTTTTCTACCTTAATGGTTTACAAGTGGACGGACAGTAGCCCATCTAACTAGAATGTAATTGACCCTCTTAATCAGTCTTGTTCACAAAGCTGATGAATTCACTGTAGATTGGTTTGTGTCAATATATTCTATCAAATTTATTTAGTAAAGGTTGAGTTAAAAATGTTTGCATCCCAACAGTTTATTCTCTGAAACAAGCAGTCTGCATTAAAGACTGGCCTTGTGAGGATACACAATACACAAGTCTGAGAAAGAAAGAAAAGACTATTGCCCCGACTGGGACTCGAACCCAGGGCATCCCGTTTACCAGCCGGGCGCTCTAACCACTGCGCTACCGGGGCGGGTACTGGCTACAGGCTCCAGCCGAGCTAAGTAGCTGTTCAATCTTTCTCAGTGGTGACCTAAATATCACAAACAAACATACAAGGAGGGAAAGCAACTTTGCTTCTTGGCCTCCACACTAGAAATAATGCAAGTAGTACATAAAGAAAAAAATCACAAGGTAAAGGGTAAATGAAGCAAGCAGTCTGCATTAAAGACTGTCCTTGTGAGGATACACAATACACAAGGCCAGTCTCTAATGCAGACTGCTTGCTTCATTTACCCTTTACCTTGTGATTTTTTTCTTTAGTTTATTCTCTCATTCAACTAATTATTCATGTGATATTCCTTAAGAGATTACATTACGAAGGGATTATAGTCCCAAACAGTCTTAGCTCTCGTGCCTGTTGCTAGCTAGGACAGGAAAGAAGCAATTTATTTCCCTTTTTTTTATTTAAGTCATTGGATAGTGTGAAGTACAAGGCGCTTGTTTGAGCTACCAGCGAATAAACTTACATTCTTGTTTACAGAATATAAAAACAATAATACAACATCTCTAATCTCTAAAAGGGGACTTATTACATTAGAACAGCGTCAAGTGACGTCATATTGCTACAAGAGAGATACCTGCAAGGGGCACTAGATTGAAATGGTGGGTTAAACAACGGCACTTCTAGTCAAGCCAGTGCTTTGAGAGTGGATCTTAAAAAAACCCGTTGTTTTCTCCAATCCCATATGCTGCCTAGGTTGTAATTGGAAAATAAAGATTCCGCTTGCTTAAAAATGTCAGCAACTGCCAACAATCGACAAAAATCGCGCGTTTTAGGCTAAGTAATCCAGTCTGATGGCATTGGTTTCAGTATGACGCTCTTCTGTTCCCCCACCAGTGCACCTTGCAGCTAACCCAGTTACTGGCTCCACTAGAGTTATAAACAATAATACTACGTCGTGTCACTGCCCTATAACATAAATAAATAATAATCATCCAAATAAAATAAAAATTAATCGGAGGTCGAACGTTAGAGCTGCGAATAAACTAAACTAAACTTTTTTTTTTAATTGTCCAAACGACGGAATATTGTGACAGTACCACGGCAGTTAGTTAAAAAGTGTTTGGAATATAACAAATTTGAGACATTTTGCAAAAGTTAGTTTGCCAGCAGCACTTTGTGTTTAAATTATTCAGATTTCAGACTTACTGTTCATCCTTTTGTTTGGCAACATCTTTTCCATTCCATAATATTTTTGAACAATAGTCATATAGTCTCTCAAACTATTGACGTCTAAGCCTTTTTTTTTTATCTTTTTAATTTTCATCAAAATGGTTTTGTGTTGTCCAGAAAAATGGTTTTGTGTTGTTTTGCATTTTCTGCAACCGCATTAG
This sequence comes from Lithobius niger, assembly GCA_023313725.1. NCBI lineage: Eukaryota > Metazoa > Arthropoda > Chilopoda > Lithobiomorpha > Lithobiidae > Lithobius > Lithobius niger. The sequence continues at coordinate 14,415 of JAHWFP010049459.1, read as the reverse complement.
CAAGGTTGCATTTGCAACACCGCAAACTTCGATGCCATACCTAATACGTGATTCCAATAATGCACTGTTTAAAAGTTAGCAATTTTAAAAGTCCAAGATTACGTCACAGCTGGTAAAGTAGGTATGATTTGACATAGCTTTCTCAACAACTTTGGGAATATGTGTTTTGTATTTCCAGCTATGATCGATATGTATGCCTGAATGTTTGGCTGTGCTATTACTTAATGCAGTGTTTTTTTTTTATAGAGAATAGAAAGACTTTATAAAATCTATATACGAAAGTATATCTTTTATTTGAAAATTTTAGTATGGGCTGTTTTAATTTCCAAATCGACTGACTTTACTTTTTCCAGCACCAGAGTTGAATTTTGACAAAACTTCGTTGTAAGTTATTAAATAGTCATAATCAGAAGCATAATATAATATAATAATATAAGCAATCCATTCACTCAAATAAAAGTGAAAAGGAGATACAAGGGCCCAAAGAGGCCACTTATAGCAATCCTAAATTAAACAAGAAACGCTCAGAAGAATTAAAATGTGTCACCGTACGATGTTTTGATGGTCAATATTGCTGTGGATAATGATGCTATTTTGTTACCAATACCGATACTGTTGCCGGTGTTGTTGCTTTTAGTTAGAGATATTGATGCTTTTCACTACCGATATTTATACGATATTACTGTGTTTTTGTTGCTGACATTCTTGCTCGTTTATGCTTTTTTGTTAGCAATACTTTTGCTGATATTTATGAATTTTCTTTACCGAAACTGTTACCGATATAGATATCTCTTTCGTTAGCTATACTGTCACCGACATTGAGGTGCTTCCTTTTCCGATAATGTTACATATAGTTCTTTTCGTTACCGATTCTATCACTGATATTGATGCTGTTTTCATTATTTCAAATGCTGTTGCCGATATTGAGGTTTTTTACTTATCGATACTTATCATACTTTGCCGATATTGTTACCGAGATTGAAGCTGCTTTCATTACAGATACTGTCATCGATGTTCATGCTTTTTTGTGATAGATACTGTTGGTATTAACGCTTTGTGTTTTCGTAACTGAAAACGTTGCTAATATCACCGATGCCGTCGCTGGTGCTGTTGCCGATATTTTATTCTAGTTACTTTAAGTTCTGACGGCAGGCTTCCATGTGAAACCGAAAATATTGATGCATAGTTTAATGTTTTTAAACCAAATTTGGCCCTATCTGGGCCTAGGTGCAAATTACGTACGCATACCAATGTCGGATCACACTGTTTATCTGAGCCCCAGATAGAATCGCAAAAGTAGTTGTTCTTCAACCCTTTTTATACAACGCTCTCTACAGCCCAAACTATTTGCTCCATAAAGCTGGTTTTAGCTACTTTTTTTTATATAGATATGGCTGTGCAGATTGTGCTTGTCTAAAAAATGATCGAAATTGTTACAAGCAGTTCAGGAGTTATGGGGCGCTAAATGACCAAGTTTATCGTTTTATATTGTTTAAACATTGTCATTAGGCAACATTGCAAACTAACAAACGCCAGATGCAAGGTAGGGCTGAAGACTAAACAGATGTTAACATTTCAATTGTAATGCAACAAGAATAAAAAAATTAAAGGGAAAAGACTACTATCGACGCCTGAATTTGCAAAGTTTCTAAAGTCTGTCTGCCTACCAGTAGTAAACACGCAGCAAACCTAGCCGAGAAGGAAGGAACAAACGTTTATTAATTCGTTTTGGGAGTAAACAATTCGTTTTGAGAGGAGAATAAGCGCACAAGATTAGGCCACGTAAAGTTAAACTTAAACGGATGTTTCTCAAGCATCGCCGTACAGCAAAAAAAAAAAAACCTATGTATAAAAATTTTTCATCCCAAATATTTTTTTTTCTTTTTTAAAGGTTTGCCAGGCCCGATGAACACGTTTGAACATGTAAAAATGTACTTCCAGGCATCAGACTCACAGTAAAATATGAATCTTGTCGCATGCTGGCTTTCAAAAGACAGGGTCAAAACCCCTCTCATTGGCACAAGTGCTTAGCAAGGTTCTTTCCCGTTTTGTTGCGAAATAGCTTGGTACTATGATCAACCTGACGGCTATTTAAAGTCATCTTATGTAAAAAAAAATTTAATAGTCAACTTGTAGCCTTCATTACAGTAGAGATGTCTCTCCAAATTTGGGACACATTAATTTTTTTCGATACTTTATGTGGAGTACACTCGAGCACATTTATTAGCCATACACAGTCTTTTGATATAAATAATTGTTGCAATAATTTAATTATTGCATCACCAAAACACGACATGGAGACTGCCATTGTTTTGCTGAAACGCGCAGAAATTAATGCCGACTGATGTCACTCTTCGATTTCGACTCGCAGCCGATTGATAAAACTCTATTGGCTGTGAGAGCTCAAGCGTCTGACGGCCTTAGCTGGCCAATACAACTGTCGGCCAGCTGAGGCCGTCAGACGCTTGAGCTCTCACAGCCAATAGAGCTTTATCAATCGGCTGCGAGTCGAAATCGAAGAGTGACATCTATCGGCATTAATTTCTGCACGTTCCAGCAAAACAATGGCGGTCTCTGTATCGTGTTTTGGTGATGCAATAATTAAATTGTTGTATCGGACGTACGTAACGTATTCTTACCGCAGTTTTGTGTTTAGTTATTCTGTAAGTGATCCAAAAGTGAAGCATGCATGTCAAAATGGATGTAATTGCCCTTTAAAATGTGTCAGCTAGAAACTATAAGGTGGATTGTATAGGATTATTTTACGTGATGCCAAATTTTGATTCCCGTGTTTGGTCATTGGGATTACGTTCGTCCCTCCCTCATTCAAAACGGAAGAAAATAGAACGGAGCTTTCATCCCATTTGGTCTATGTCGTGAAATATAATGACTCCGTCGCATTCAGCGCACTTTGACCGTATACGTGGTGAAGGTTGGTACCATACCTGGAGAATACGGTCCAAGGCAACTGGCCTTACCTGACGTAACAAAACGTATCCTAACCGATATTGACAACATAACAAAAACACCATTACCAACATCGTCGATTAATCGCTCCGGGGTCACAGATTAGATAAACTGTGATACAAGGCCCTAGTAAAATGGGCGTAGCTCGGTCCCTAACAGTGGTAGACCATTTAAATTACCCTTGAAGCAAAGAGGACATTACCACCTTTCGAATGAACTTAATTGGGGTCATCCACCTTAATTACAACCGTCACAACAGTAGTTGAAAGTTGAAAATGAGCGCATTATCGAATGGCGAACAGAATGGCTGAAATAACCTTTTTGTTTGCGTCTCTCATACCCTGCCTTCTTTCAAACTTGATAATTTCATTTTAGATTCCTGCTAGTTTGTTGCAGTTCGTGTCAGTTTCTTGTTAGTTCATGTTAGTTTCTTACTAGTTTCTTATTAGTTTCTAACGTTTTTATCTGTCTGCAAATTGTTGGTCTAATCAAGGCCAGACTTTGTTTAAGAATTGGTGCAAATAACGTTTTTGTTCGCATCTTCCATACCCTTCCTTCTTTCGTACTTGATATTTTCATGTTAGTTTCTTGCTAGTGTCTTGCAATTCGTGTCAGTTTATTGACAGTTTCTGTTAGTTTCTTGCTTGTCTCGTGTTAGTTTCTTGCTGGCTTTGTGTTAGTTTCATGCTAGTTTCGTGTTAGTTTCTGGCTTTTTATCTGTCCGCAAATTGTTGGTCCTTATCCAGACCTGACTTTGTTTAGGAATGGGTGCAAATAACGATTTTGTTTGCGTGTCCGATACCCTTCCTTCTTTCATGCCTGATAATTTCATGTTAGTCTCTTACAGTTTATGTCAGTTTCCTGATAGTTCTTGTTAGCTTCGTGGTAGTTTCCTGTTACTTTCTTGCTAGTTTCGTGTCAGTGTCTTGCTAGTTTCATGATAGCTTCTTGCTAGTTTCTTGCTCATTTCGTGTTTTTTTCTTGAAAGTTTCGTGTTAGTTTCTAGCCAGTTTAGCTGTGTACAGATTGATGGACCTTATTAAGGCCAGACTTTGTCGGAAAAACTGTGATACAAGCCCTTATAGTAAAACGGGCATAGCTCGATCCCTGACAGAGGTCCAATTACCGTTTAGGCAAATAGGACTTTCTCACCTTTCTAATGTACTGAATTGGAGTCAACCGCCTTAATTAGAAATGTCACAACATTAGTTGAAAGTTCAAAACGAGCGCATTATCGAATGGCAAACAGAATGGGTGTAAATAACCTTTTTGTTCGCGTCTCTGATAGCTTTCCTTTCTTCATACTTGATAATTTCATGTTAGTTTCCTGCTAGTTTTTTGCAGTTCGTGTCAGTTTCTTGTTAGTTCATGTTAGCTTCCTGCTAGTTTCATGTTAGTTTCTATCCTTTTTATCTATCTGGAAATTGTTGGTTTTACCAATGCCAGACTTTGTTTAGGAATGGGTTCAAATAACGATTTTATTTGAGTCTTCCATACCCTTCCTTCTTTCATACTTGATAATTTCACGTTAGTTTCTAGTAGTTCGTGTCAGTTTCTTGATAGTTCCTGTTAGTTTCCTGCTAGTTTCTTGCTAGTTTCGTGTTAGTTTCATGCTTGTTTCATGTTTATTTCTTGATAGTTACGTGATAGTTTCTTGCCAGTTCAGCCGTGTATAAATTGTTGGTCCTTATTAAGGCCAGACATTGTTGGATAATCTGTGATACAAGCCCCTAGTAAAACAGGCGTAGCTCGGTCCCTAACAGTGGTAAGGCTCTTTAAATTACACCGAACACAAATAGGACATTCCCACCTTTCGAATGAACCTAGAATTGGAGTCATCTACCTTAATTAGAAACGTCTTAACAGCAGTTGAAAGTTGAAAATGAGCGAAATATCGAATGGCGAACAGAATGAGTGCAAATAACCTTTTTGTTTGCGTCTACCCGTTTTCCTACTTTCATACTTGATAATTTCATGTGTGTTTTCAACTAGTTTCTTGCAGTTCGCATCAGTTTCTTGCTGTTTCATGTTAGTTTCTTGTTTCGTGTTAGTTTTTACTAGTTTCTGGCTAGTTTCGTGTTAGATTCTTGCTAGTATCGTGTTAGTTTTTTGCT
>JAHWFP010049458.1:2592-27226 GCA_023313725.1 Lithobius niger | reverse complement strand
ACTAAAGTGGGTGTTTGACGAGACATTCATGAACTAGCTAGCTGACGAGGTGGCTAGGCGTCGAACATTGGGACGTTCGTGTTTTTCGACGAGTTCCTTAGTGTAGTGATCCACCTGAGGCCCGTCTTTCCTTCTGGTCTCGAAGGTTAGGCGATCGATGACTGTGGATCATGAGGGTGTGGTGGTGGGGCAGAGACCACTACTTACAAGCCTGAGGATGACCCTTACTGGATGATGACTTGGATGATGACTTGGCATGTGGCTAAGTCCAAAAAATGGGACTTTGTACTGAGGGGATGGACTTGGTCTCGACCATCCCTGAATCAAAAGAGACCCGCATACTAGCCAAGCTCCGCAATGGTGGAGTTTGGCTTTTTTTTTAACCCTTATGGTGACGGTTAACATCGCAATACTCAGAGAATTTGGCTAAGTCCAAGTCTTGCCAGACCCTGCAATGAGGCAGGGTTTGGCTTTTTTTCTGACCTTTTTTCATTACCCAATATGGTGACGGTTAACATCGCAATACCCAGAGAATTTGGCTAAGTTCCACCCAAAGAAAACCCCACACCCCGCCGTCACCTGAGACCTGGCATTCGTCGCGGTTTCAGGCTCGGATTGAGTACCTGAAGCCACGACGAATACCGGGTCCAGTGTCAGTGAGGTTTGGGGCTTTTAGTCTTTTCCTGAAAAGTCAAAGTCACAGTTAGGCAAAGGGAAAACATAATTCTGAACAAAGGTTACAAGGTTTATTCGGCGTTGGCTGTACAAAGCTATACAAGTTCAATGAAAATTCAGCCTAAAAATCGAGATCCAGGCGATCTTGATGCAGCTGCCAACAAGTTCGTCCACCGTGCCTTCTTCTCGAGCTTTCGTCCGTGCACACGTTCGTGCGACAAGTTGCGCACCACCAGATGGTCTCGTGCCGTTCCTGTCTGTACTTCCTGCACACCTGGCATCTGCGGCTCCTCGTACTCTTTTCGTGGCGATGACTGGTACCCAAAATGGCTGGAAGTCTTATGAGGCGTGTCTTGCGTACTCGGTTGATGAGTTGGTTGGCCAGCGATCTTCGGTAAGTCAACTGGGAGCGTTTGCCAGCCCTATCGAGGCCGCAGACCATGACCATGTTGAGCCTGGCATTGACGAGAATCTGGTTGAGCTTTTGGAAGAAAAGGTAGCGGTGCCATCTAATCGACCTCCTGCCGACGTAGAACGAGGAGATGAGGTGATTGGCCATGTCCACGCCATTCATGGTCTCCGTGTAAGTCATGGCTGCCGGTGGACAAGTGACTAGGTGTTTCTGGCCCCCGATGAGTCTTCCGACGGTACATTTTCCGGCCAAGGGATCCACGTGGGTGCTGAGTAGAGGGACGGCCTTGGTGTCACACCAGATGCTCAGCAGTAGCCGGCCGCTCTGACGCAGGATACTGTCGCCACGTTCGTGCTCTTTCTTGAATTTGCGCAACTCCTCCGTGAACTCGTATGGCATTCCGGCAGCATTGGCGCGTAGGCTCCCGCATCCGAAGGTTCCTAGCTTGGTGTAGAGGACCTGAAACAGCAGTGCCGAAGTGAAGCGGTTGTCACAGACGATGGTGTAACCCTGGTTGAGGTAGTGGCGCGCGGTGTAGATCGTTGTGTGAGCCATCTTGTTGTTCTCGAGTTCCTTAGCGGGGTCTTGGGCGGGGTCAATGGCCATGTGGCGCTTTTTTCCAATGTGTGCCTCGTCGTTGAGTATGTAACCGTCGAACGGGTCGCAGAGAGTGAAGTGTTCAAAGCCGACCTTGATGGGCTTCTTGGGCTGGTATACCTTGATCTTGGATCTTCCAGTGTATGCAGTCATTGACTCGTCTATGCAGAGAACTGATCCGGGGTTCCTGCACTTGCGGAATGCCTGGTTGATAGCCTCCATCATCGGTCGAACCTTTATTATTGCGTCCATGTCCTCCTTGGCCTTCTGCTCTTCCATGGCTTGCCTGGTCGTGGGCGATGCAGTCTGGGGATCGGTACCAGTGAAAGACGGTTCTTCGGACAGCCGAAAGTTGTTCCAAATTTGATTGAACCTTGTTCTGGTCATGGTCGATCTGATGGAGTGGTTTCCCAGGTCTGGGGACGTGGACCAATACTGCGCCATCTCCGGCAAGTCGTTGTAACCCATGATTATCAGTATTCCGATGAAAGCCAGCAACTCGTCTTTCGTCAATGGTACCCAAGCGGGAGTGGGATGTGGTTTCTTCCGTTTCGGCGATGTTTGGCAGGCTTGCGTGGTTGTCGTTACTGCTGGGTCTTGGCTGGAGTTGGAGTTGGAAGTGGCCTCTGCTTGTTCCCCTGGCTGAGGGAGTTGCGACGATACGACCGTTGAAGGTGTCTCCTTGGCAGCTGGCTCTTGGCTAGAGTTAGCCCCTGCTTCTTCCCTTTGGATTTGCGCTGGCTGGATCGGCGACGTTGACGACGAGGACTCTGACTGGCTCCTGAGTGTCTTGTCCACCTCTGCACACATCTGCTCTAGCACCAACCGTCCTGTGCTCAGATCTTCTGGGGGTTTTGTTCTCGAGTCTTCTGGGGATTGTACTGGTGGAGCGCTTGGCTGAGATTGTTGTTGGCTGAAACGGTGATTGACATATTGGGTTATCCTGGCGTGGCGCATCTCCTGGAGGTAGCAACTTCGAGGAGGCAATAATCGTGTCCTTTTTTGCTCGGGTGGCTCGGGGAACATATTACTTCTGTAGATCTTGTCGTACAGTACGACTCGCCAGCGTCGTTTCATGGCTTCTAGTTTACTCGGTTCCAGTGACGGTGGCGGTGATTGTGGGGGTGGTGGCTCGACTACGTTGGCTGTCGTTGTGGTGGCTCTTTCTTCCTCCTCATCTGACGAAACGATGCAGATTATCTCCTCGGATTCCTTACTTCTGAATCTATCTGAAAGACCCCGAGGGAAGGGAACGATTCCTCTTTTGGTTCGTCTCATAAATGGCCGCGCCTGCGATGTTGCGACTTTGGCTTTTGGCTTGGTATTTTGGCTGGACGACGAGACCGCCTCTGCTGGTGTGGGACGTAGTAGGACCGACCAACCGGGCTCATATGTGGGCAACGTCGCTTCTGATGATTGCCTTGGCATGGGAGTAGAGGTTTCTGTTAAGGTTCGAGGTCGTGGTGGGCTTTCTGGCCTTAGCGGTCGTGATGGACTGTCTGGCCTTGCTGCTTCCTCCTCACTGCTAGACGTCGTAAGGCAGGCGTCGGCATCGTCCTCTGACTCGGTTTCTTTTAGTTCGTCATCTAACTCATCCTCATCTGATTCTTGGCTGCTGCCTTCATAGTAGTCCTCATTTTCCTCGCAGTAATATGGGTAGTCTGATTCGTCCTCCTCCTCCTCGGCGACATGTGTTTCTGGCATTGGCGGCTGTGCTTGGCTTGACCCGGCTTCTTCCATGTGGACGTCTGGTTGTGGTATTCCCAGCTGTGGTTCAGTCGGAATTCCAGTGAGTGGCAAAAACTGGCAGTAAGTGATGTGGGGTGGTGATGGACGTGGCTCCCCTTGAGTCGAAGTCCCTGCATTGCCTTTTGGTCCTGGTGTGTTGGCTGACGTGACGTTCCGTGTGCTGCGTCTGGCATTGCTGGCCCTGTCGTCCATGAATTGGTTGGTCCTCCTTATGATGAAATCTGCAGTCTCCCCGAATAATTCCATGAAAAAATCCAACTCCTTGCTCTTCTTGTTGCATCTGCCAATGTAGCCCATTGGAGGTCCGGAGAAACCTTTCTTATCCTGGTACTCGCTCAGCTCTTCCGTCCAAACCCGATGAAGTTGCCTCCGATTCTTGCCGGCCCTAGACTTCTCTACTACGGCGTAGCTGGGAAAGTCGTCCATCGGCGCCTCTGCAGCCATCATCCTGTTTGCCCGCTTCTGGTCGAAGAAATGATTCACATGCGGCGGGTAGGCCATTATATACGGCCACGCGTGACCACTGCACATCGCTTCTGCTCAAATGTATGCAAGATCGAGAAGTAGTTGCCACATGACGCAACGTTGTGCAATATTGTGCAACACCCGCGGAACCCGCATCTGGGTGCGGGATAGCAGGATGTGATTGCACCACGCGGAAACAGCAACCGGTCGTGAAGGGCAATGGGCCTCAGATTGCCAGACACTGCAAGGGATCATCAATTGTGTGGCTTTCGATAAAGCCGCGTGCCGTTGTTGCGAACATGGTGTTTGGCATCGGAAATTAGGGGGCACGGCGGACAAGCCCACGCCTTGCTGCCCGACATGCGGGTTCGAGACTAAAAAAACTAAAAAGGCCGGAAACAACATGAGAAAGGAGTGGCAGGGTGGTTGTGGGATGTAGAATGGAATTTCCGAGGGAAAAGCTGATCAATGGACATGTTACATGGATCCCAGTTTGCTAGATGTTCCCGAGACAGTGTTGCCGAATGGTTAAGTAAGAGTGTTTTAACTTGATTCAAGTTGGTGCATTCAGTTGTGGGTTATGATGTCCGGTCAGGGGACGTATTTTTTTTTTTTTAGTCCTCCCTGAATCAGGGCACTTTAGGGGCCTTCCTAACTCACAGCGCTTCACATCTCCTCCCTAAGTAAGGGAGCTTTAAATCTACTCCCTAAGTAAAAGTACTTTAAATTGACTTTGGGTGGTCGATCACCAAAATCGACAAAACGTCGCACGATAGGACGTTTTGTCGAAACATGTCTCAGCATGCTGCAGACGTCTCCAACACCATAGGAGTGAGTTGAGCTCCACACACCGGATGCGACGTTGTCGCGAGACGTCTTTAGGAATCTCACGACAACAAAGCGAAGGTCCGTCTAGTTTCGTCTGTTGGGGGGTCTCTCCACCAGATGCGACGTCTCGCGACGTTTCGTCTTGCAATGACGTTTTGTCGACTTTGGTTTGCGGCCACCCTAAGTAAGAAATCTTTAAATTTACTCCCTAAGCAAGAGCTCGTTAAATCTACTGCCTTAGTAAGAGCGTTTTAATCTACTCGATCCGTAATACGGCAACACTGCATGCAAGCGCATGTAAAAAAAAAACCATTATTTTGCTGTCACAGAATTCAAAAAGAGTGTTCATTTATTCATGTATGTAAGGCCTTAAGCCATTTTCCAAAAGGCTGTCATTTTCCAAAAGAGTGTCCCATTTGGCATCCCATGTTCCAAAAGTGCGTCCCGCTAGCCTGCATCATTGTGTTATTGCAATAATTATAATATGTATTTCATTTATTTTTAGAGCGGGACACGAGGTATATATTGAAACTCTGAAGTAATTCAGAATTAATGTCAGAACAGGAGAGTGTAATGACACGAGCGGTTGGTTACTCTGCAGTTAAGAGGAAGGATCCGGATCCAGATGCAGAAACTAATTAGGATCTCTCCATATTTTGTTAAGTGCACCAAGCGGAAATATAACAACAGGAGGAAAAGATGGGAAAACTGGTGTGAAAGACTCCGTTTACAAGCATACATCTTTGAGTGATACAAATAACTCGATGCTCCAATGTTTCTAATGTTTGGCTTGAGATACTTGTCATAAAACATCTCGAACCACCCATAGAAACATTAGAGCTAAATCTCTCAAAGGGCACAAAGCAAGGTGCTATGCAAGTTTGTTTCAGCAAGAGTAACATTGAGAGAGCCTTAAAACATGCTTTGAAAAAAATTAACAAAAAAATATGAGTTCCAGTAGCTTAGCTTTTGATGCGCTCCCAGCCGCGGCGCCAGAAGGAAAGATGGACGATTTTGCTAGGTAAATCTCAGTGGAAATTCCAGGTTCGTTACATGCCACAATTGACATGAACACGAGACATCACAGGGCCCTTCTCTTCCCGAAAACGCCAGGAGTGGCTGAGGTCGTACTCGAACCCAGGACCTCTGGCACATGAGACGGTCATGCTAACAATCAGGCCAACTCGCAATAATATTAACTGAACAAAAGCATTAGAGTTCGTATCACCATACTCACAGCCGTGAAGGTACACGAATAGAAACCGATTAGAGTTCACTAGAACCAACGAACTATAATTTGAACTCCAATTCTAGGAAACAATAACTGTTTTTACTCAGTGGTTATGTCAGAAAGTGAACACAGTTAGTGTTTGCAATGTTTAATGTTTGTGTGCACTTAATCTGGGTGTTGTAGTATGTGTGTTAGATTTTCGTTCTGTTTCATGTGCGTGTGTGTGTTGTATTTTTTGTACGTATTTTACTTGTGTGAAGTATCCAACCGTTTTGTTTGTTTGATTAGTGATGTTCATGAATACGTGTGCATGGAGACTGGCATGTCACAATCCTTGTTCCCTGGAATTAGAGTTTAAATTATAGTTCGTTGGTTCGAGTGAACTCTAATCCGTTTTTATTCGTGTACCTTCGCAGCTGTGAGTGTAGGGATACAAGCTCTAATGCTTTTTTTCTAAACGGCGAAGCCGTTTTTTGTTCAGTTAATTTGTTGGCTTTTTTCGCTTACATTTTATTGTAATTGCTACGGTCTGGTCTGTCATGTGCACGGTATGTCTACTGTACACCCAATTTTGTTTGCGAAAAAACTAAACATTAGAAATGCGTATTTCTGTTCAGGTTCTGCTCAAGCTTTACCCCACGTTTGTTTTTTGATGGCAACACACTAGCGTGTGTCTAGAGTTAGCATGGGTCAGCTGATGGGTAGTTGATTCTGCATTGTTGCAAGCATATGCAGTATTATGGCAAACAATCGCGGAAACAATTCAACTAGCTTCCAGAAGCCTGCATTGAAAAGTAAATAAACCATTCATTCATGTCAGCCGTCCAATTTTGAGGAGGCCTCAAAATTATAGACTTTGCACCATGCAGTTTAAAACTGAAAGATTAAAGCGAAAACCAAGACCATTTCATTTTGGTTCTCGACAACGATTGAATATATTCAATGGAGCCGTAACCCGAAGCTACCACGACAATGTTACTTTCCCCGAACATCGTTGCATCTTGTTCGAGTGAGCTACAATCCGATCTTGTGCGCCTCGCCTATTGTTGCCCCATTGTTACATGTTGCAGCATTGCATTCTGGGCCCCCGCAGCCGCCACCGCCTGTCTACTTTTTTCAAATTCTCGTGCGCAAACCTGCCGGCCGTGCTAATATGGTGTAGTGGGGTAAACGGGAAGTCAAATGGGACGCTATTTTGGAAAATGGTGTAAGGCTTACATGTAGGAATAAATTAATACTGTTTTTGATTTCTGTGACCCAAAAAACATATAATTTGACATAGGAATAAAGGTAGCAGGTTGTCTAGTTATCCGCCATATTGGAAAATGCGCCCAGAATATGTCCCACCTACATGAGCGACAGATCGGTTCAGTAGTAATATCCTACACCAAAAATAAGTGATTTAAAGTGCTGATGGTTTATTACCTTTTGTGGGAACAAAATTACAAATGTTGGGTGTTCGTCTCTCTACATATGAAGATATCAAACAAATTTTTTTTTACTTAAACATGGGAGACTTAGATCAAACCTTGCTGTAACCGCAGTTACTACTAAATATACATACACACATAAATCGTGTTCAAACCTAACACTGAAACAACAAACCTCTTTGCTTGGTTTCGTAAGATTACGCGTCGTTAGTTTGTCATTATTCTGGTTCGCGACAGTAAAACGTCATTCACTAACTGTGGAGTCACTAACTGCGGAGTCACTAACTGTGGAGTCCACTGTGGAGTCCACGCTGTTGAAAACTGTCCGATCGGTAGTTGCTCTGCTATCACTTTGCCGCGCAGCAGTGAATGGGCTAACCTTATAGTCAACCGCCCCTGTGTGTCATAAAGGTTCTGTTAAAAGGAAAAGTTTTAAATTTTGCTTTGCATCGTAGTTTTATTGTGTTTCTTCGTTTAATTGTAGTTTTTTTTAATTTTATTTGAATTTATCTCACTTTTAACTTTTTTGTTTTAATCTTTTTATTTAACACTGAACTTCAATGTTGCATTGCCCATCACGAAGCAGTGCGCAAAAATTGTGTGAACTTTTCAGAGGTTTTATGTCACCTTTTTTCGTTTACTGAAGCAAGACAAATTTTTGGTTTTGGTTTTCATAGATAAGAGGTCTATCTGATAAATGAAATGGAGCGGGTGCAACGTAATTTTGTAAGGTATATGTCCGTTTCAAAATTGGGTTAAATCGCGATAATTACACGTACGAAGAGCTCTTTGCAAAAGTTTTCAAATTCCAACGTTACAGCAATTTCTAAAATATTTAGGCCTAAACTTCTTATACAATTTATTGCATAATAAAGTTTGTTGCACTCGACTTTTAAGAAAACTTTATATTCATGTTCTTTCAGTAGCTACTAGGACCAAACAGATTAATACAGATTAATACAGATTAATACAGATTAATACTAGACCTATAACAAAAGGCTACTCTGGCTTTTTTATATCCACCCAACCGTTGCAACAAACATAACCTTAATCCATTTACGTAATTTTCCAACAGAAAAGCTGCCATTTCCACAATACAAGTTATAATGGTATTCAAAGCGCACTCTGCCTAAATTCCATGACAATTTTAAATGTATACGGATGCTAAAAATTACTTAAGTGGTTCTCGGGAGAGGTATTAAAAAAAGTTGTACGAGCGGGCGGTGTTTTTTTTTAACGTTTTATTCGTGATTTTTCAGATGCGGGCACTGAAGTTTTTTGTTTCTTTTTACCAAACAAAACGAAGTCAGTAGCTTATACATTTTGTTGTCGAGTACAATATCTATGAAACGTTTTAATGCCAGGATCAGCATGCAAAACCAAAAGTTGCACATTTGATAAAAAAAAGTCATTCTTTAGATCCAAGTTTTTAGTTGTATCATGCCTCTGAACGATCCTTAGATTCGTTTCGAGGCGATCATGTGATTGGAGCAGAGAGCTCATGGGGTGAAAGTGCTGGTGCGTGATTGGTTCTTTTTTTTTAGACAATGTCATAAAAACGTTTCATGCGCTAAGAAAAAAAAACCCATGCGTGCGCTCCTGAAAACCACTTAATTAATTTTTAGTGGCCTTAACATAAATGTTCACTTCAATGTTTTGCTGCCTTCCCTCTTGATTCTGTTATGAGGTTTATACACTTTACTTAAATATTTACTGTATTTCCCTTTTCGAATTTCAGCATTAATATAAGTCTTGGTTCAGTTAAAGTCGGATTGTATAGTTAAAAACAACCCTCCAATTAAGTGCGTTTTCCTTTTGAGTAGTTTCACCACACAAAACGTTACAAAAAAATGCATTACAAAAAAAACGTCGCGCAACGATCGCCTGAAAACTCGAGTTTCCTCGCATTCCTCCCAAAAGTTTATTAGTCATAGCACCATATTTTCAAAATGTGGATATGAGCTCGCTCCTGGGATGTGGAAGCGCGTCCCCAGTCATTACCGGAGAAGAAATTCCGCAAACCCAACTTACTTTGTCCCCGAATCCAACCGAAAGGATCAATTTTAATGACAGTCAAGTTTTTATATTAGTTCAAATAAAGCCATTAGCCAGTGCGGATGCTAACAAGCCATGTAATTATTCCAAGCCCAAAATTGAACGTTTGTTTGGGAAAGGTCTTACTTTTATAGGATATCGTCGATGAGGGGGTGGAAGACATGCTACAAACTAGTGTTTATATGATCGTTCAAGCATTATCGCATTAAGAATCGTAGGCTATCCTGAGGTTGGACCTGGACTACTGTAATTTGCTTGTGACTGCTACCTGCAAGCACCTGACGACATAATAAAGGAAATGGGTTGCTCTCATTGGTGAGGAGGAATTAGGGGGAGGGGAGGGGGAAGGAAGAGTTTTAAAAACGGGTGGACGTTGAGGAATTTCACACTCCCACCTCGTCATTGGAAAGTAATGTTTGTCCACTCAGAAATGTCCGCCCCCACCTGCCACCCTCTTAACGCATACCCTGTCCTTAGCATCAAAGCAAAGTGAGGAATTTAAATTACGGTTGAGACCCATTGAACGACTTGATTTCTGAAGGCATTCTTGACGAAATGATTGCTGATTGATAGCTAATGTTTTTTTGTTGGTAACCAATCATAGAAAGTGAGTCATGGGCTAGGAAAAACGGTCTTCAACAGTGCCATAATCAGCTGTTGTTTTTTTTTTTTGTGTTTGATGAGAATTTTATCTGCCATTGTTTGGAAGTCAATTCAGGCGATGCGCGCGCTTCAGGGCCGGACCAACTCGATGTGCATGGGATGCAACTTCCCCCCCCCCCCCCTCGCCCCGTCTCTAGAGATACGAGGGGGCACAAATATCAGATCCCCTTCCCAAAAATAAAATTGTCCGCATCTTAGTTGAACCCGTATATCTCTCATTTACTCACATTGTACATAAAGTAATTATTTTATTTTTATTTTCCGTTAAATCTAATTTAAAACAACATTCAAGTTTCTGATCATGCTCGGTACTGCTTACAGGTACGGAATTACGAAGTGAGGAAGTTGGAAAAACACGGGTAGGGAGAAAGACCACGTGGCAGAATTTTGGGTGTCTTCTCCCGTTAAATAATTTTCCCCCATTTATTTAATTGGGGAGAGGCGGCCGTAATAAAAAAAATTCAGCGTCTCCTAAAATAATTACTTGTTGGTCTAGCCCTAAAAGTTGCCTATTAACAATAAGACCTTTAAACCATGCTAAATACAAAAACAACAAATAAATGTATCTTACTCAGTTTTACGAAATAAATTTGAACTTTATAACCCTTTGGTACCATTTCTTATGCACTACTCTAGAAATGGTTGTCATGCAAAGTTTGCAATACAGGTAACCCAATCTGAATGCGTATGATTTCAGTTGTATACTCTCCAAAAGTACAAACACGCGATCCGAAAGGGAAAAAAACAACAACATTATCTGACAGGAGTGAATCGAAAGAAAATATTGGGGGGCGCGGGGGGGGGGGGGGGGGGATTTTGTCCTTTTATACCAGTTTTGATAATTTTGTTCCAACTCCTGTAATATCCGTAAGAGGCCCATTTTCCTGACTCAGACTCTTGGTTTGGAGGGTCCACTTTCACCCTCCCAGATGGAAATAGGCCCTGACATATACAAAGTTGTTTGCCGTTGAGTTCAACTATTGTTGGACTATTTAGTGGTACGAAATGACACCAAAAGATACGGAGAATTGAGCAAAACGCTCTGTCCAACTGTTTTAGGTTGTCTTTTGGTATATAGGAGGTTTAAGGTAGGCGTTTTGTCTTTGTAACAGCTTATACACGAAGTCTCAGCCAACATAATACTGGAGCAATATTTTTCGTCTTTAGTCTGGCTTTCTACAAGAAGAAATTAATTACCTCTGTTTCCGAAAATTGTTTATCTGCTTTAAAAGTAAAACAATTTTAACTGTAACCATCACAACTTTATTTGATCTGCGTGTTGCGTTAGGAGCTCACGAAAAGATCTGAAAGAGACTTTATTTATATATATATATACTAGAGGAAGCCCGTGCTATGCACGGGGCTGGTCATGAATTAAGTTTACGGACACATTTCCCGGCACATTTTCCCGGCACTCTTCCCGACGACTTGTCAGATTGATCGACCACTCATGCCTGCCTTCTGTTTGCATGCAGGTAGAATGGGAGAGCGCATTTGCATTGCGGGCGCGAGGAGGGGAGAAGTGATTGTTCGGCACGACAACTTGTCAGATTGAACCTTTATTGAGTTGATCGACCACTCATGCCTGCCTCCTGTTTCCATGCAGGTAGAGTGGGAGAGTGCATTTTCAATGCAGGCACGAGGAGGGGAGAAGTGGTTTTCCTTTTAGCTTTCCCTTTTCCCTGTAGTCTTCCCTTTAGCTGGCCTCCAGAATTATTATATATATATATATATATATATATATACAAACAAACAAACAAACAAATATTTACGAACAAATCGCGCTATTCAGCGTCACTATACATATATATCATTATATATATATATATATCATATCAAAAACCAAAACTGGTAAAAGGAACCGCTAAGTTCCGAATGATACGGCCCTTCAAAGCAGTGATATCAACACGCCAAAACATTTGCCAAGTTAATCGCACCGACTAATTTGTCCACGATGTATCAGGGTGCTCAGTTTTAAATTTTGTCACGGTATGCCGGAGTGTGAAGGGGGAGGGGCCTCTCAGTAAACAATTTCGTCCCGATATGTCGGGAGTAGGGAAGGGCCTCAGTTTTAAATTTTACCCCGGGTTTCCAGTTACCTTACTACGGTAGCTACTGTTGAGAAGAGAATGTGTCAACTATATAACTAAGTAACTAACGGGATCCCATGCTTGCTATAACTAGTACGTCCTATTGGCACCTAGAAGTTCCTCTATTGCTTTTTATCATAATTTTAACGTGTTGGCGTACACTAAGAAACAAAACTTAAACAAAAAGTTGTATAGGCCTATAAAAAAGCCGAAGATTATGTGTGAGCCGACGGCCTCGGGCTACGAACATAAACTCCACTACAGCGCCATCTGCGACCATACATGGCGCCGTTCGATAACGTTATTTGGAAATAGGCTATAATTCACACTTGGAAATATAATAGGGCAATAGACGGGAAAGGGCAGCACCAAAAAAAAAAAGAGCACTAATGTCGTTCGGCGCTCTAGCATGTAGATTGAAATTGGTTTTGAGTAGCTCGGTAATAATATTGAACCTCTTCAGGGACAGGTTGATTAGTGTAGATTTATGGCCCACGTGCTCAAGACTTGTTTTCCACTCCCTCTCCTCTTTCCCAGAGTCCCGACCGTCCGATGCACCGCAGCAGCGCCCCACTTCAACACAACGGCCGTTCTGGTAATTAAGGACATCCGAAGGAGCGCCGTATCTGTGGGCGACATCTAGCGAGAGATACGCGCCAAAAACATTTGCTCGTTGGGTCTAACTTATGTTATTATTTGGTTGTTGGCCATTTGGAGATAATTATCGTTCCTTCGTGTTTTCCGATCGACAATCGGGCGATAATTATGATTCGTGTTTTCTTGTCTCCCGACATCCAGAGGGCGCAGTTAAAGAGGCAAAAAGTCCACCGACAGTGCCAGGTCTTCATTATTTATTGTATTTTTGTGTGTGTGTGTGTGTCTTCCTGTCCGTATATATTAATATGCATGGTCGCCTAGCAGGCTAAAGATGTAGCTATTACTGTCCGGTGTAATAAGGAATGTACCGTTTCAATTTTGTGGTTTGATAGGTTTTGAATTTGTGGTTTAATCGGTTTTGAATTTGTGGTTTGGTCGCGGGTGCGTCTGCTGCTGTTGTGTTCGTGCAGAATTGTGTACAAAATATGGAATTCCAATACCAAGAATAATTCGGTGCCTAATTTATGTATATCAAAACTTTTCTAAATTACGTTTTTTTCTCTTTGGCACTCTTTTGTGCATTTTTTCTCTCTTTTCTTCTTGGGTGGAAGAGTCGATAAAAAATGATACGGGAGAAAAGGCCACTGCTTTTTTATATTATTTCCACTCGTTTGTTGTTTTTTTAATATTGAATATTGGTTTATTGAACGAGGTAAACGGTGCATAACTCCATATGTGCCCTCACCCCACAAGAGCTAAAGCTTGCGTGTAGCGTGTTGGCTGCCATAATAAAAATATACTAAAAAACTCAAGAATTACAAATGTCAACTTACGCAACAATTTCAAAGTTTGGGTCATCGTAGAAAAAAAGCAAAACAATAATAGTAATAATAAAACCATTACCACTATTATCAGCAAATATGTTGGTTTGGGAAGGAAGGTTAAACGGGGATTTCTACCAAATGACAAGCTGAAGCATTTATAGCCATTTGCCGCTATCAGGTTCTATGTACCCCGTACTTTCAACAGGCGAAGGAACAAACGCATAAATGTTTTTTTATACAACAAACAAGCCACGTACCTCCATAATAATTATTGCGTGTAAAGTTGGGGCGCCCACGTGCACCAGGAAGCAAGCGGTAAAGTTAAGCCTAACGACATCACTGGCGCTTTTTTCTATATATCGACCGTTTTGAAACTCAGATTTTGAACCGGTAGATGAGCGTCATCGAGTGACGGTGATATCGTTAACCTTGACCGCTTGCTCCCTGGTGCACTTGGACGCACCAACTTTACATTAATTTATTAAGGAGGCACGTGGCTAGCTAGTTTGTTGTGTAAAAAGAAATTTCTTTGCGCATTCCTTCGCTTGTTGAAATCAAGGGCTACGTAGAACAATGGTAGATGGCGCTAGATGCCGCAACCAGTCATTCATTGAATCTAAGAATCTAAATACAGATGCAAACCTATTTACCAGTGTCAGTCTGGCTCAGCGGTAGAACCTCGGCCTTTGATTTCAAAGGTCCTGGGTTCGATTCCTCGCTCAGGCAGTCTGACATATAAGACGATTTCCTGGTGACGATTTCCTTCATGTAGCGTCGTACTTCATGAAAATAAACTAATTATTATTATTATTATTAAGTCCAATAAGGCAGCGTAAATAGGTTTGCGTCTGTATTTAGTTATTTCTTGTGAGCCTTTGGCTTTCCCGTCTTTAAGAATCTAATTGGCAACTAGCATCACATAACCCAGAAATGCCAGAAAGCAGAAAAATATTGGAACATGACTAAAGTCCTCAAAAGAATAAAAAAACAAAAACACTCACACATACAATATAGCTATGGGGCAAGGTGGCCTGTTGGATAAGCATCACTATAGGGCAAGTTAGCCTGGAAGTTAGTACGAGCCTGCGCATGACGTCCTTGGTTCGAGTCTGACCTCAGCCATCCTTGGAATTTTCGGAAGGAGAAGGACTCTGTGATGCATCTTGCTCATGTCGATTGTGCTATGAAAACATCCTAGGAATTCCCGATTTAAATCACCTAACAAAATTGTCCCTCTTGCCTTCTCTGGCACCATGGTTTCTGCTGGAAGTGCAACAAACCAACGACTTAGCACGATTGTTGTTTCGTGTCAGACAGAGGTCCAGGGTTCCAGCCTGACCCCAACCACCGCTGGCATTTTCGAGAAGAGAAGTTTCCTATGGTGTCTCGTGCTTATGTCGATTCGGGCATGTAAGAGATCCTAAGAATTTCCGTTCGGCATTGCCTAGCAAAATTGTCTCTCTCTCTCTCTTTCTCTCCTTCAGACGCTATGACTTCGGCTGTAAGCGTTCAAATCTCCGAATAGTTAAAGGTACATTCCGCGTGCCTTATAACAGCGACGCGCAGATCGCCATCCGCGCATGTTACCATCGCACCGTTTCGTGGTAATACAAGGCCAACTAAGACAGTACGCGAGGAACGCGCCTCTCATTTGGCCTTGGGCGTAGTAAACGAAACAGCATGAACGCAAAAATTGTGTCGTCGCAAACCGGAAAGATTTTCGTTTTTTAACACCACACTTTATAATTTTTTTAGGCTGTAGTAGTATCTTATAATTTTTCTTCGGCGATCTATTGGCATAAATAGTTTTAATTTTTACCGGATTACTCGTTTAAACTTTTGACGTCATAGTAATTACTAGAGGAAGCCCGTGCTTTGCACGGGGCCGGTCACATTTCCTGGGACACATTTCCCGGGACATTTTCCCGGCACTCTTCCCGAAGACATGTCAGATTGATCGACCACTCATGCCTGGCTCCTTTTTGGCTGGACGTAGAGTGGGAGGGTTCATTTTCAATGCGGGTGCGAGGAGGGGAGAAGTGGTTTTCCTTTAGGCCAGCCTTTTCCTTTTCCTTTTAGCCGGTCTTCGATATTATTATAAAGATTAATAAACGATTAATAATTAGTACATGCACAAACACAGAAGAAACGTCATGGTTATTGTAAGCGCGCAAAGGATCATATAATCGCAGGATGATATTAGATCAGTTCCCAATTATTCAACAGAAAATCTCCTAGACGCCCCTTTTAAAAACGAATTTTTAACAAGAGATTGACTAACGGTAAGTAAATAGATGTGGAGCATAGAGAAAGAAAGGCGTTGGGAGGAATGTACCTTTAACGTGTTGTGTTAGTCTTGGTTGCTGGAATGCTTTAAACGCTGCAGTGCTCTCACGCTCTGTAGTCACCCTGCATTATTCTAAACACTTTCAAAACACAATATCAAATAACTATATAGTATGTATGTGTTTAGTCATCTATATACAGTGAAAGCCGGAAAAATATTGCAACGACTTTGTCCGTACATCTGTCCGTCGCCTCCAGTGGTAGTCAAGTCGACTTAAAAAAAACGGTCAATTAAAACATCGTTGTTCCTTATAGCTAATCAGCTTTCCCGTCATAATTCAATGAAATAATAACATTTGATCGTCGCATTTACCAACTACAGGAAGACACGCAACTGTAAGAAAAAAAAAACAAAAGGATTTTGTTAACGGCACATATTAGTCACGACCCGTGTTGCGTGAATGAATATAGGCCTACTCTCGAACCCAATACTCCGTTAACGCTACGTACGAAATTAAAAATTAGGCAGGTAAAAATTAGGCCTAAAAGTTGGCAATTACGCCTAAAATCTAAAACCAGGTCTAAATGCTAGCACATTTTTAACCGGCAATTGTGATCGTTACCACTTTTAGATTATATAATAGAGATCGCTGTTGCCGTCCGTGATAGAGGTGTTCGCCTCAACATTTTTATTGAAAAAAGTGGCGGAAGTGTACAGAAGGCCGGTTGACACTAGGTAATCGCTGTAGGCGCTTATTTTTTTTTATATTTTTTTGAGGATTTCAATCAGCTTCCAATACGATTGTTGGTTTCTGTCTTTTTGTGTGATAGTTGCGAATTCTTACGTTTCCGTACAAAACCAACACTTTTAAAAGTTCCGTATAAACCCAACATTTTTAAACGTTCCGTACAAAACCAACATTTTTAAAACCAACATTTTTATTGCTTCCAGGAAGACACGACGACTCAGTTTGTATATCGTTCCTTTTAAAACCTTGATCAGGACACCCTCCCCTCCCCCAATGACCCCAAAACATATATCAACTCCAACTACATGGAATTCGTAGGCAAGGCTCGTTATAGATTGCCGTTGACGTTTCACAGCCGGCCTTGCATTGCCAGTGGACCAAAGCCGACAGCAGTTAAGAGAGAAAACAGCTGCGAACTAGTAGGGACGCAGCTTTAGCTGAAGAAAATGTTGATGAGACAAAACAACAAGATTTAGATCTCACTATAACCACGGAGGTGTTCAGGTCGGTTTGCATGTTACATTTAAGGTGACTATGCCATTTTAACGAAAAACTAGCAATGTTTTGCAGCCTTTTTAGTTTCTTTCGAACGTCTCGTTGCTGTTTAGGAGTCAGCCATACTGGAAAAAGACGCACTAGGAACGCTGATAGAACGAGAGCCCCAGCTATACGACCGAACGAACGCGTGTGTATGTGCTTCGCTGAGCCAACTGTCCCTGGTTCTCAGGTTTCTCGGGTTTCATCAGATGCACGTTTGCAGACCAAGGAGGAAGGAAGCACCCCCTCGCTACAGCGAAAAAACAAGAGTGGAGAGTGGTGACTAGTCTTTACAGCGGAGGTCTTTTTCCATCTACGCATTTAGTGCGTAAGTGACAGGAGAGAGAGACTGGGAGGATGGAAGAAAAAGAAAGAAAGGGACCCTTGTACTCTTAAAAGATGAACTTCCGCGAGACTGGCTGGCCGTCAAGCCCACACGCAATCAAAAACCCAAACTCACTGGTCAGCGGCGGACGCTTTTAAAGGAAAGTTAGCTCTCTTGGGAGACAAATTTCACCGTCATTGAAACATAAATAAATAAATACAGATGCAAACCTGTTACCTTGTCCTTTGGACTTAAATGTCAGACTGCCTGAGCGGGAATTGAACCCACGACCTTTGAGGCCAAAGGCCGAAGTCCTACCGCTCAGCCATCCAGACACGGCGAAAAGGAAGCGTCCACAGGCAGGCATTTAACACGCACTCATACACATATAATCAGACACTTCCAATCTGCACTGGAGGGACGCTTATTTGCCGTGTCACACACCAGGTGCAGGAACGTTTTTACGGGGGAGGGGTTACGGGGGGGTGGGGGATGTCATACGCCTCCAATGTTTGGCAAGTTGGCAAATCAGTCGGCATAATTATATAATTTTTGGTCAGTCGGCAAATCAGTCGGAAAAATGACATAATTTTTTGGCTAGATGGAAAATCATGTCGGTAAATTTCTGGTTTACACCCCTCCAACATTTACCCTTCCTGGCGTCTCTGACCAGGTGAACAGATAGGAACACAATTAAAGCGTTTGCCTTATTCCACGCATTAAATGTGTTCGCTTGGACGTGTTTGATTAGATGTATATGTGTCCTCTGTCTATGAACGTTTCCTTTTGGCCGTGCCAGTATGGCTGAGCAGTAGGACTTTCACCTTTGGTTTCAAAGGTGTGGGTTCAATTCTCGCTTAGGCAAACTGACATTTAAGTCCAAAAGGCAACGTAAATAGGTTTGCATCTGTATTTTCTTTTTACCACTTTTCGGGCCAGTTTTACCAGTTTCGACCTTTCCCTCCGTCCAGTTTGTCATTGGAAATTACTCTCTGGACACTCATTTGGACAGGGGCTCCACACAGGGGACCTTACCAGGGCCCTACACTATATAGAGTTGGGCAAAAACCGCTTACGAACTTACATTGATCCAGCCCTGGTTCGCAATGTGAGCAAGCATCGGATTGTAGAAGTCGACGCCGCTATATTTTATACAATTACTGAACAATGGATGAAAAAATGAAGCAATCCTATCAGCAGCAACAAGACGGAAAGCCAAAGGGCTCGGTTTATGGACCCCAGCAGAAGGATAAAGGAACCCACCAAGTTTTCGCCACTGAATGTATTGATGTCATATCCAAAATGTCTGCCATCAAGTTTCCGTCCCTACTCAATCATTCAATCTTAACTGACACCTTAGCTGGTGCGTCAAGAGTGATTTCGATTTTGACAACAAAAATTTGGTGGTGGTCATTTTGGCTCCGATACAACTTCTTTCAGTTACGAAACTTCGTGGATCTTTTAAGCCTTATTGGTTTTTGCGTGCGTCCTGATAGGCAATTTTACGCACTACAACAGTTTTGTAGCCTGGTGTATTGCAGAAATTGTTTTAAGGAATTTGGGGCAGGCGTTTAGATATTTTGAGACGTTAGAGTACTTTTTGTAATTTTGTTAATTTTACCACCTTACGTAGCACACTGATGTTTTGTTGCTGTTTGATAACCATACTGTAAGATTACCCCTGTAAGTGGAGGAGCGGGCATTTCGATAAAAGCACTATGTCACTATGTCACTATGGGGATGGATTGGGTTGCCAGTTCGAATCCGGGTCAAGTGACTCCGACGAAATGTAAATGTGGCTTACTGTACTACGTTTTTTCTAGTGTTTGATTTTGGCAGTTTAAGTTGTTTTCCTCTTTCCTTTATATAATTTACAGCAGTGGCGTACGAAGGAACTTTTGTGGGAGGGCAAATACATGAAGGGGCGTCCTGGGCTACTAAAAAACTTTGAATAACCAGCTAGCGAGTTTGGGGGAGTGCTGTAAGCTCTGAAATTTCAAATAAATCCAAGGATTTCAGAACTTTTAGGCCCAGTTGCTAGCTGCCGTTTTACTTTCGTACGCTTCAGCTGGAGAGAACTGCGTTAGATCGTATGCCTATCCATTCGTCAACATGGGGTTGAGGGTTCCAGTTACACATTTTAGAGCATTTTTAGGCCCGTGGAGCAACTTTTAAGCATTTTAAGTTACTCCTCGGGGGGGGGGGGGACAATGGAGCAACTTTTCAACGTCTTCAGGAGCATTTTTTTCGAATTTTGTTATTGTAAATTGTAGGCCTACATGACAATTTGATATAGAGCAGTGACATTTGCCGCCATATTGGCACCAGCTTGGCACCAGTGTGGGTTTTGGAGGGCGTAACTACAAGGTGCACTACATAAAAATGGAGGGAAAAACAACGAAAGAGTGGATTTCTTCGGCTTAAAATAACGTTGGTTTCTCCAACAACAAAAATCGCGCGTTTTAGGTCTAAGAAATCACTCTTAACGGCATCGGCTTCAGTATGACGCCCTTCTGTTTCTCTCTGCAGTGCCCCTTAAGGCTCCAGCATAGAGTTACATACAATAATACTACGTCGTGTCACTGTTCTATATTTTACTCATGACATTTATTATCATACAAAAAATCACTTGAAACAAGTTTGGCCAGTGACATGAAGGCTCCAGACTTTCTTTTTTTTTGGGGGGGGGGGGGGGGGGGCGTGCCGCTTCCGCCCCCCCCCCATTTCCCCCCCCCCCCCCCCCTTGCATACGCCTCTGATTTACAGAGAATTGATTGTATTTATTTCATAGTGGTGCCTGATGTTCCTTTTTAACGAAAGGTAAAGTCGGAGGACGATTTCATAGCAGGTGTACTTTCAGAACGGTTTGTTTTATTTTTCTCACTACTGACGCGTTAGATAACATTCTGAAGGTAAAGGTAATCTCGTCGACAAATATTGAATTATTCGGATGATGATTCCTGGACTGAAATCAAGAGCACGTTTCTTCACCGATTGATTGGCTCTTGGTGGGATTCCTCGCCGCCGGCTGCGCAAACAATACAATGAAGAGGCCACCTTGCAAGGGCGTGTTCGTTTGGGTGGCTTTGGGACGGCAGCAGAAACGGCAGACGTCTTCGATAAAAGGCAATTTTTGGTTGGGTCTGAAAAGACAATTCGTCGGTAAGAATGACTTGCTTCGGCAACGTAGGCGTAATGCACGAAAAAGGAATTCAACATAGTTTGTGAAACTATCGGTGGGGATATCCAGTTGAGGTCTAAACTATCCCTAACTAGCCCTAACTAAACCTCGACCTGGGAGTTAGTGGACTGGAGAAAAAAGTTGGTGATATCCATGTAGTACTAAGTTGAGGTTTTATTAGTTCTTTACTCCTTAGACCTCGACCTTCAGGCTAAATTAGCCTTGTTTATGTGTTGTTAAAACTCAGGAATAACGCTAATACTAGATGGATATCACCGCTTTTTACAGCGCGGGGCTAACTGCTCAGTGCTGAGTTGGTCCTCAACCTTCAGGCTAAATATTGCTTAGCCCTCAATTTATTTCGTGATGGATATCACCATTTTTCCTTATTACCGAGTTTAGCCAAAAGGTTGACGTTAACCCTCAACTGGATATCCCCACCGTATACGGAAGGGTCAAGAATTTAGATTTTGCACGTAAAACATCAACACGAATATTAAACGTTCAAAAATAACGGTATTGAGGAATAGCTACTTTTTACCGTGTTCAAAAAAACAAAAGGATTCCGTTAACGACACACAATCGCTCTATTTGAAAAAGAATTTTTGAAGAAGTTTCTTCAACATGGCGTCCAAAGTGGCGTTTTCACTAGCGACAGGAATCTTCCATTTTATGCTTCAAATCTCCGTTGAATGTTGAAGCGGGTTATATAAAACGAAAGTAACAGCAGACTATGTGCTTATTCCACAACACGAAACAATAACATGAACGCTCAGGCAGTCTGACATGTAAGTCCAAAAGAAAATATCCATAGGCAGCATTTTACACGTGCATATATATATATATATATATATATATATATATACATGTAAACATATTGTGATCACACTTGGCCATGTCAGTATAGCTCAGCAGTAGGACCTCGACCTTTGGCCTTTGGTTTCAAAGGTCGTGGGTTCGATTCCCTGCACAGGCATTCTAACATATTAGTCCAAAAGGCAACGTAAATAGGTTTGCATCTGTATTTATTTCACTCTTATTGAGCCTTCGGCTTTCGCCCTGTTTAAATAATAACATGGCTGGGTTTTTTAAAAATATTTTTAGGATTCCTGGTTGCTGCGGCAACTGGAACCCTCAACGCCATGTTGCACGAATGGATGGATAGGCGTACTATCTAACGCAGTTCTCTCCAGCTGAAGCGTACGAAAGTAAAACGGTAGCCAACAATTGGGCCTAAAAGTTCTGAAAGCCTTGGAATTGTTTAAATTATTTATCTTCGTAGTCAAGGTAACACCTTTTGTCTTACAGTTATGATGGTTACCGCTTTTAGTTTAGCGATCGCTATTGCAGTATGTGCCAGAGGTGTGCGCCTCAAAATCTTCGTCGAAGGCAGAGTATAGGTTAAGTTTTATACCAGCAGCGGCACCCTTTTGAATATTTTGATTAATATTAAAAAGCTATTGTTATATGATGGTTGTTTGACTTCCACTTAAAACGCTTTACAATTATTACTTTTAATCATACAAAAAAACAACAACATAAATGATAAAAGAAACCGACAAATCCATAAGCAGGTCGACCTGAGAAACTAGTAACATCATTTCACCAAGAAAAGGCCGCAAAGGTTAACCCATTTACCAAACAACTTTGATCCATTGTCCTCTTCCTTAATTTATTTTACTTTGTTTACATTTGTAAGACTGGTCGATGCACAATGTTGAGTTAATAAAGTGCCTCACACCAAAAGGCAAAAATCCCAAACTTAGTACAGTACTACACTCAAATTTTTAAGGATGTTAACAAAATTTGGTAATGTTCTTGAATTTAATACCAATATAAATTGTAATTAAATTTCTGTCTGCAATAGGCCCAAAGCCTGTTTCCTAAATATAAAAAATAATCACAAGGTTAACGAACCAAACAGACTGCATTAAAGACTGGCCTAGTGAGGATACAAGATACACTAGGAGGCCAAGTGTATCTTGTGTGGAGGGCAAGAAGCAATGTTGCTTTCCCTCCTTGTGTGTGTATGTGACCTCCAGGTCACCACTGAGAAAGAATAAACAACTACTGAGCTCGGCTGGAGCCTGTAGCTAGTATCTGCCCTGGTAGCGCAGTGGTTAGAGCGCCCGGCCTAGTCAGCGGGAAGTCCTGGTTCGTGTCCCAGTTGGGGCAGCAGCCTTTTCTTTCTTTCTCAGATTAGTGTATCTTGTTTCCTCACAAGGCCAGTCTTTAATGCAGACTGTTTGCTTTGTTTACCTGTTTCCTAGTCAATTACAAACTTTGTATCCACCACACAGAGTATTGCTCCTTGCATGGGGCCACGGTTCTCCATGCTACTTATTGGGGACCTTGTCCAGTGACCACCATGTGAGGTTATTGGTCGATATCTATAGGCTGCATCTAAAGCCGACAAATAATGAAAACTTAATTGATAGCCATCCAATCAGTTCCTGCTAAGTCATTTTATATTTCCTACCACTGCCAAAGTCAGATCCAATTCAATTCAGTATAAATGAAGAAACAGTATTAAAATCAACTCCATTATAGCTCGTTATCTGGCATTGTCTTGTATTTAATTGAACTCCACGAGTTCCGCTATTGTTGGAACTTAGTCAATTCACTCCCAAGTCCGGAATTGACTTTCGCTTATAAGTGCACATAAGTCAAAATTGTTTTCGACCTGTTAAATTAAATTAAATACATACCGGAAGAAAGCAAGCGTATGTAACCGGTTCACAACAAAACATGGAACACTTTAACACTGAGTCAGATCGTATTGTTTTTTTCCAACTGCTGGTTGAAGGTGCAGTCACAACACTTTCTGGGAGTGCGTTCCAAGAATTAATGGCTCTCACAGTGAAACAAGACTGTCCAACAATGGTGCGGATTAGTGGTTTCGTCAACTTCATGCTGTTTCCTCTGGTTTGTAATGACAGTCGAGCGTTGAAAAAACTGGTCGGCAGGCAAAATCACTTCGCCAGACAGAATTTGACGGGTCTTAATAAGGTCTACTCTTAAACTCCTATCAACAAGAATTGTCAGGTCAAGTCTTTTCAAATGTTCTTTGTAAGGCAAACCCTTCAGCGAAGAACAGTGCCTGGTGACGGCTCTCTGAACTTGTTCCAACCTGTAAATATCACCATGCTCCTACCAAATTCATTCAAGCACCATTACTCATAGTCAAATTGATGTCATGTTTAGTGGCAAATCTCGCCGTCCGAATGTAGTGCCAGGTCGGTGCCGTCATTTTCTCTCTCCCCCCCCCCCCAGCATTCTTCATTCTTTCGGCTTGTCCTGGTGAACAACTCACAATCAACCAGCATAAGAGAGAAGCATGCGTTCCGTATCGCATATCGTCTTAAGTTTCGCCAGTGTCGCACCCAATTTGTGATTAGATCCGAGCGGTTATTAATTAATATTAGTGCGCGCAAAAGCATCGAATTTCATAGTCTTGTTTGCAACGACTGCGGAAGCGGTCTTGTCGCTATTTTCAAACTCGCAAACGACATTTAAATTCTCGTTAACTTGCGTATAGAGGACGGTAAAGTGCTTTTAACTGTGGAAGGTTCGCGGCCTAAACCGAGGTCCTAGGCGTAATTCAAACTTTGTCAGGGGGGGGGGGGGGCCGGGGGGTACCCCCAAAAAAGTGAGCAGGTGCAGCAGACTGGTCAGAGTTGTGGCCTCTAAACCAACTGGGCGCTGGTTTCAATCTCGCCATTCACCAAGTCCCTTAAAAGAAGCGCCTCAGCTGAGAATTGACCATCGGGGCTGATTTTAGGCCAGTTATATGCGTCGGCTGAGAATCTGCCTTAAGATCTAGATTTGGGGTTTGTTTACCATTTCTGTAATGTGTGGAGCAGTGGCAACCTGGACCACTGCACTGTGACTAATGATCTGGGTGTCCACGCGCCATTAAGACTCATTCTTGGCCGATTTT